>SJYV01012075.1:422420-462106 GCA_006410875.1 Neotragus pygmaeus | reverse complement strand
TGGATCCTCCACCACTCCCATCCCACCCCTCTAGGTCATCACAGAGTGCCAAGCTGAGCTCCCTACGCTATACAACAGCTTCCCACTAGCTATCTATTTAACACATAGTAGTTTGTATATATCAGTGCCATTCTCTTAAAAAACACCTCCTTATCCACTGGGAAAATCAAGTCTACAAACCTAACTGTTGATAAATTTGACAACCCTGTATACTCTGGGCTATTACTAACACTAAATTCCATAGCTATTGTTTTTCTCGAAGCTTCCACTGCCTAAAGCATACTGAAGAGTCTTCTTCCTTTCTCTGATAACTATTTAAAAAATGGTGAGCTACATACTGGGTTGGACCTGCTGAAATACTATGATTTTAAGGTGAAATTTAACTTTTAAGTTAGAAGATTATTTTCTTTCTATTCATTTTCAATCTTTAAAAAACAAACAAACAAAAAAAAAACAGTGGGTCACGACCTAGTGGAATTTGAAGTTTTATCTGCAGTTCAAAACTGGCCAACCTCATCATCTTCCCATGATGAACCTACAGAGGAGGGGCGAGGGGGTTTCCTGTAGCACACTGAGGATAAACGTTGTGTGTTAATCCAGAGAGACCAGGTTACTAGCAGGGGATTTCAGGGAGCCAGGCTGACTCCACAAGGAGCGCTGCCTCACCGTAGCAGCCCCCACACATCCGGTCATCACCGGGGACACACACCTGGGAAGGGGCGGGGCAGGGAGAGGCGAGCTGGGTCTAAGGGCCCTCTCATGCCAACTGGACTCTAAGATTTGCTTCCCTAATAGACAGAAAAGACTCCACAGCATGGGTGTGTCTTTACCATGTATGGCAGCTTTAAGAACTAAACAGAGGAAGAAGAATATGGTCCCAGGACGGGACCAGCTCATTCTCAGTTTGCTCAGCTATAAAATGAAGGGGCGGACAGGATGGTAAAATACTCTCAGATTCTAAGGACCAACAGATGATTTCTTTCCCTGTGTTGGCTCCACCTGCCAAAACTTTGTGGAGAAGGTCAGAAGACACATACATCAGGGCACCTTCCTTGGGAAGCCTCTGCCCTGGGAGGGGCTGAATGAATGGTGCTAAGTGTGAGCCCCAGGTTAGAGGGCAGACTCCATGTGAGACCACAGTCGGGGCTTCCAGCCCTCCCCTTTACAGTCATCACTGCTTGCCCATCAGGACACAGGAAAACCACACAGAAGAGTTGCAAATAAACCAAGGTAGGCCAGGAGACACTAGGAGATTCATAACAAAACACCCGAGTGTCCCGCATACAGCATTCACAGCCACATGGACGGTGTCAAGACCACTTACAGGCGCCTGAGTATCTAAAATCATGAACTGCACATTTGCAAATAGTTTCCCATTATAATCATGTTTCAGATTTTGAGGGATCTCCTGCATGTTGTGCAATCCCTTATTATAGCCATATTCCGAAAACAAACGCTAGGGGAATATAATGCCTAAAGAAAGGTACACAGCAAACAAAAAGGAACAAACTCTGATATCATATTAGCTGTTTCCATGAGCTAAACTGGCAACATTTACTCCTAGGAGTTAATCTAAGGACTTTCAGCTCTCCCAAGAGTTTTGTATTTTACTTAATCCTTGTTATCAAAGCATCAGGAGCAAAAGTTTTCCTGACATTAAATCTAGTAACAAGCAGAAGCATAATATTAATAGCTAATAGTATTCAGACATGGAGAAGGCAACGGCACCCCACTCCAGTACTCTTGCCTAGAAAATCCCATGGACAGAGGAGCCTGGTGGGCTGCAGTCCATGGGGTCATGAAGAGTCAGACACGACTGAGTGACTTCCCTTTCACTTTTCACTTTCATGCATTGGAGAAGGAAATGGCAACGCACTCCAGTGTTCTTGCCTGGAGAATCCCAGGGATGGGGGAGCCTGGTGGGCTGCCATCTATGGGGTCGCACAGAGTCGGACATGACTGAAGCGACTTAGCAGCAGCAGTATTAAGACATAAATAAGTGTGAAGTTTTTCTGTGATTTAGTGAAGGACAAATTTATATACAGTTATGCAGCAAATAATTAAAAAATCAGTTCTAACATACTGTTTTTTAGAAATAGAAAACAGTCCTGAAGAGAGTAAATACTGCCTTTACGATGAAGTTTGTAAGCTAAGAGTTATTTTCTCTGACACATACTCTTGTCTCCTTGGGTGTTCAGGGAGTCCCTGGCCAGCATCCTTTGATGCACAGGTGAGAAGAAATGCCCTAAGCACATCTGGAATTATTCCATTCATGCCTGTCACCTCTCCTTTTGAAACAGCACCTGCTGTGGGGACAGGGCTCAATTTACCTTAAGGTTAATTTCTTTTTAAGAAGTCAAAACCTTAACTCCTTCCTTGGAAAGACACATACCATATGAGATTTTTTTTTATCATTTATGTTCCATCTAAGAGAGAAATATCCCCCTGGGAACCTCTATTGAAAATGATGACAGATCATTGCTCCTCTATTTCAAAACCTTCGGACTGTTAATATGCACACGTGTGCACACACACACCACCCCCCTAGAAATAAGAGTCACACATTTACAAACAGTTCTCTAATATATTTGTGTTAAGATTTTGAGACGTGTACCATACCATGATGCAACCCCCGATCCCAGTGGGATTCCTAAAATGATTCCCAGGTGAAAGCAGGTCACCTTCAGGGAACCAAGTGAACAATCTCTCGGAAATGCTTACAAACACATTAAGAGGAAGGAAAATACAACCCATTACTTTTAGGAATAACCAGGCAGGCCAACGTTTAGACCAAGTGTACACATGCTCCACCCAAGAAAGAACAGGGGGAAAAAACAAGCTTAGAGAACGGAAACAGAACAAATAGTACAAAATCCATCTCATTCTGAACCTCTCTTCCTCCTCTCTCCCCCTCACCATCTCTTATTCCAACGTGATTCAGCTCATATAATCCTTCAAACAGCTCTCCATAGGAAAGCTGCTAAATAACATGCAAATCATTACTACTTGACATTTGAGGTGTCACAGCTTCAGATCCAGTCGATGAGGCTAAAAAGCTGCTTGAGCCTTGATGCTTCAGGTGAACAAGGGCATCCTCTGAGTCTTCCTTAGGGACAGGGGCTGCTCAGACCTGCATGAAGGCTATGACTTCATACTTTCAAATTCAGCTTACAACACCAGTGTCAGGAAGCAGGTCTGGACTGACACCATCTCAGCTCATGGGGACTTTCCTTGGCACAGACTTAGAAGACGCTCAGCTGGGCTTCCCTGTTTCTAGCATCCTTGAGTTGACTTTTAGAAATTGGGTGCTCCACCAACAGGAAGGCATAATGGATAATCACAGGTGACTAAAATGATTCTTTCCACTAATATTTCCAATCTAATATGCTTCACGATAGAACACGGTAATATTTTTGGATTTTTCTGTGACTTCTTACCTAGAATGCATGAGGCAAAGGGCTCGTGCACTCAGCCTCTAGAAAGCAATAAGTCACTTTCTAGATTTAAGAGTAATTTAGAAGTCCTTTTCAGGCATATTCACTCCCCATATAACTTGGAAAATGGTAGTGCCAAACAGGCTTTTTTTTTCCCCTACAGTAGATTATTTTTAAAAAGTCCCAAGCATTGTAGAGTAAGGTAGTCAACCCAAATTCTTACTTTACGCACACAGAAATTGCAATCCCACGTACACGTGCTGATTCGCTCTCTGCTGGTCAGGCCTGCCTGGGAACGGCAGTATCACCCACCGCCCGCCCATCCACCCTACTTACGGTTGGCCAGCCGGCTGGGCTCGGGCTGGGCGCTGTCCGCCGACTGGGTGCTGGACACTGAGGACACGCTGGAGCTCCGGACGAAGCCAAAGGCCGCCAGCTTGGCTGCAGGGAGACGCGAATAGCCAGGAGGACGAAGTCCAGATTTGGGTAGGTTGGATTTTGCAGCATTTGAACTGGAAGCTTTCTTTAAATCTGCTAAAATGAACCCAAACCAGGAAGAAAAAAAAAAAAAGCTCAGCTGACAGCAAGATAGAGAATGCACAGATTGTGAATACTAACCCAGCTGCAGCATAAACAAACCATAATTTACTCTTTTTAAAATTTATTTTAGTTATCTATTTGGGGCTATGCTAGATTTTCCATCCCTGGGTCAGGAACATCCCCTGGAGAAGGACATGGTAACCCACTCCAGTATTCTTGCCTGGAGAATCCCATGGACAGAGGAGCCTGGCGGGCTATAGTCCATGGGNTTTGGGGCTATGCTAGATTTTCCATCCCTGGGTCAGGAACATCCCCTGGAGAAGGACATGGTAACCCACTCCAGTATTCTTGCCTGGAGAATCCCATGGACAGAGGAGCCTGGCGGGCTATAGTCCATGGGGTCACAAAAGAGTTGGACACAACTTAGTGACTGAGAATGCATTCAAAACTTCAAAATTAGTTCCCAGTTATATGCAAAGCTGGTTAATGTTGAAATAATAAAACATTATTATAAATCCATGATTTAAGCACCTCTGTGTTTGAGCCAAGCTCCACACCTAGCCACTGCAAAGATCATCCCAATCCTATAAGAAGTCTCTCAACACCAGGTAGGACCAGAATGTTATCAACACACAAATGCTTTTTAATGACACTTAAAGGGGAAAGGGCCAAGCAGCTGTTTTGTATAACATTCCTTGTCAAGCCACTTAACTTTCACTGCAGCCATATTTACTGTGTTCAGACCCTTCATCAGTGTTCTTACACTACAATTAACTTTTCATTATCTATTCAAAGCTCAGTCAGGTTGCCTATTAATTTAAGAAATGTACTATCCATTTAAAAAAAAAAAAGAAAATTCAAGGTGTAAAAATTTCAGTGAACAGTCTACGTATAGAAAGCATTTTGGACATGAGTTTAAGCAAACTCCAGGAAAAGGTGAAGAACAGGAAAGCCTGGTGTGCTGCAGTCCACAGGGTCACAAAGAGTTGGACACATGACTGAACAGCAAGGTGTGGAAATACAGAGAGAACCAACAGACTCTAGGCTGGCCTATGGAGCCCCTTCCTCTGGCAACAGCTCCTCTGAGGGGGAGGCTGGGGTCACACCTGTGTCCAGCGAAAGTGGGGTCTGTACAGCTGTGGTTTCCTGACTTCTGTTTTTAGGAATAGGACTATGGGATTGGACTGGGGCCCTTCTGAGAGTGACCTTGGGTCACGAATCTTTGCCAGGACCTATGTGCATGTCTTGGAAAGGAGTTGGGACTGATGCTTGGCTCAGGGGAAAGGCTACCCTGTCATACAGGGGCCCACTGGGTGGTCATTCATGAAAAAGCAGCCGTTAGGGCGAAGAAAGAAGAAGAAAGGCCAAGCAGTCTGTACTCCTAAGAGCTGGCGGTTCAGCAGCACCTGCGCCACCTATGTGTCCATCACACAGAAATCCTGATGCCCAGGTGCTGGTGGTGGTTTAGTCGCTCAGCTGTGTTGACTCTTTGTAACCCACAGACTGTAGCCCGCCAGGCTCCTCTGTCCATAGGATTCTCCAGGCAAGAATACTGGAGTGGCTTGCTGTGCCCTCTTCCAGGGGATCTTGCTGACCCAGAGATTAAACCCGAGTCTCCTGCATTTCCTGCACTGCAGGTAGAATCGTTAGAGCTAAACCACCAGGGAAGCCCAATCCTTAGAGTCATCAAAAAGAACACCCATGGCACCTCTGTGGACACCAAAGAGCTTAACTCAAACCCACCCAGGGTCCTGACATCCCATAAAGCAACCACTGCCATATAGCGAGGTCCCACCCCAGAGGATGTTGGTTTGAAGCTTTCTGGAAGAAACGTATCGATACAAGCAGAGCACAAGAACCTCCAGGGAAAACAAGGAAGGGAAAAAAGACTGAAGGCAGAGGAGAGGAGGAAAGAGACAGAGAGAGCATTGGCATAAATCATAAGGGACAAAAAGTGGAAGCAACACAAAGGTGCACTAACTGAGGAAGGCCAACACACAGAGTATTTCTCAGCCATAAAATGGACCGAAGCCCTGATACAGGCTACAATACGGATGAATCGTGAAACGTAAAGCAGGGGCCCCCAAACTCCGGAATCTAATGCTTGATGACCTGAAGTGGAGCTCACATCATAATAATATAACAATAGAAATAAAGTTGCACAATAAATGTAACACACCTGAATTATCCCGAAACCATCCCCCCACCACCCCCCCAGTTCATAGAAAACTCATCTTCCATGAATTCCGTCCCTGCTGCCAAAAAGGTTGGGGACCACTGCATTACAACAAATGGAAGAAGCCAGACAGAAAAGGCTGCACGTTGCACGATTCAATCATATGCAATGTCCAGAGTAGGCAAATCTATAGAGACAGGAAGTAGGTTAATGGTTGCCAGGGGCTGGAGTTTGGGGAAAAGGGGAGGGTTTGATAACAGGCACAGGGTTTCTATAAAAATGTTCTAAAACTGATGGTGGTTGTGGTTGCCCAATGCTGTGAATAGACTAAAACCACTGAACTGCATCCTTTAAAAGGTGACTCCTATCTAGCCTATGAATTATATATCAATGGAGCTGTTATATTAAAACAGAAGCTTTTTAAAGAATAAATAATTCTTGTGTTCAGTAACAGGCTTACATTGAGCGGCAGCAATGAAAGTCACAAATTCTATCAGCATCTTCACTTTCAAAGGGCCGTGACAGGCGGAGGACTTGGTCTGTCATTGTGAGTCCGCCACAAAAACCCCTTCTAACAGGGAGATGGAAGAGACGCACTGTATGGCAGATCAAAGTCTCTTCCAAATGAATATGACCATAATGGGGAAATTAAATAACTCCAAAAATTAATTTAAACACTTACAAAAAGACCTCTAGAATCAAATATTCAAATCCCACGCAAAGGAGCTTATGTGTGCTTACGTCTTTTATTTTCATCAAAGCTATACATTCTGTCAAGATTTTGCCCACCCCCCCCAGAAGATACAAACTCCTGTTTGAACAACAAAAGAGATTTTGCTGCTATTAAGTGCTAAAAAGACGTGTCACTCTTTCAAAGTAATCCTGGTTTTCTTTTGAAAGATGAATCCTTTGAAGAACGCAAATCTTCACATTTAGAGGAAAAATGAAAAGTTGTTATTTGTTCTTACTTTTTCCCCTTTTGTATTGATTCTCCTTCAAATATGACTTTGGAATGCTAGAAATATCTCAATCAACTAGAAAGAGATTATGGTGCTTCATGGCTCAATACTATATTGGTAACGGTCCATCCATTGTTGTCCCATGTTTCTGACATCTCAGGTAGTAAAAAAAAAAAACCTTTAAGAATGTAAATGGATATCCATCCAATTCAATATGCATTGACAGACACCACTATGGCCAAGGCACTTTAGAAGGCACCGTGGGAAATTCAGAAACAAAGCAGGGGTCCCCAAGAGGGGCTTGCAACCTACTGGCATAGAGACATTTGTTGATAAATAACCACGGTCTAGAATAAGGGGTCAAACAGGCCCAGACAGAGGCCAGACCAAGCACAATGGGAGGCAAAGAGCTGAAGAAAGGCAAAATCATCAAGTATAATGACGCAGGTGTTTACCCAGGGCCCATTTTCTCCTGATTTTACACCTCAAGTGGGTATTTTCTGGTATATTTATACACATAGAACAACACATTACATCAAACTGTCCTTTTAAAAAAACTTTTATTATAGTTCTTCCCAGTTGCTTTTAAAAACAGTGTTTTTCTTTCACAGATACTTTGTAGAGAGACGGTTCACTTTGTTCAAGTAGCTGAGAAAGAAATTCTCTCTCACTTTACTCTCGAATAAGAATAAACAGCAGCTGCTTTTCCCTCCACATTGGGAGATAATAAGCAAAACCTTTTAATGTTAAAGCTGTAACCATCCCACACAATTAAAGAAAGAAAGGAAGTGGCAGGTTTCAGGCTTGTACTAAAGATCTGGGTTTGATGGTAACATCAAGTGTATAATCTCAGGACAGACTCAAACTCTCTGAATCTGTTTCCTCATAGAAAACATGAGGACAGGACTTCCCTGATGGTGTAGTGGGTAAGAATCCGCTTGCTAATACAACATAGGGATTGCTCCCTGGTCCAGGAAGATCCCATGTGCCACAAAGCAGCTAAGCCTGTGAGCCACAACTACTGAGCCCGCGCTCCAGAGCCCATGCGCTACAACCACTGCAGCCCACGAGGCTAGAGCCCATGCTCTGCAGCAAGAGAAGCCACTGCAACGAGAAGCCCGCACGCAGCATCTAGAGAGTACCCCCTGCTCACTGCAACGAGAGAGAAGGCTGCTCGCACAGCAAGGAAGAACCAGAGCATCCAGATAAACACGTAAATTATACAGGAAAACAGAAAACTGAGGATAAAAGCATCTACCCATTATAATGACAGAAACGAAACTGCATCGAAAAATGCACATCCTGGGGCTTCCCTGGTGCTCCAATGGTTAAGACGGCCAGGAAGGCCTTTGAGGAAGCTGTTAGTGAGGGTTGAAAGTGAGGGAATTAATGGAAAGTGAGACTCTGATGCTGGGAGGGATTGGGGGCAAGAGGAGAAGGGGACGACAGAGGATGAGATGGCTGGATNTGGTTAAGACGGCCAGGAAGGCCTTTGAGGAAGCTGTTAGTGAGGGTTGAAAGTGAGGGAATTAATGGAAAGTGAGACTCTGATGCTGGGAGGGATTGGGGGCAAGAGGAGAAGGGGACGACAGAGGATGAGATGGCTGGATGGCATCACTGACTCAATGTACGGGAGTCTGAGTGAACTCCGGGAGCTGGTGATGGACAGGGAGGCCTGGCGTGCTGCAATGCATGGGGTCGCAAAGAGTCGGACACGACTGAGCTACGAACTGAACTGAACTGAATTGAGTCCTTGTTAAGGGTGGCTGAAAGTTTAGCAACAATGTTACCTGCTGTGGCATGGAATGTAGAAATTGTATCTAAAGAATTCAGGACTCTTGCTAAGGAGATTTCCAGGCAGAGAAATGAAGATGCTACCCAGATGCTTACTATTCTGGTAAAAAAGAAGAATGGAGAGACAAGCTAAAGATGTGAACATAAAGTAATGGTTAAACGATAAGAAGTTACAACACACTGAAAATTCAAAGCATCTCTAAATGATAAACAAGATCAACATTAAGAAACGGCTTCTGGGCCAAGATCAGACATAGGTCACTGTCAGAAACACACGTCCAACGATGAAGCAAAGAGATGACAATAAAACCCTTTGGTGAGACTTCAGGAAAATCTAAAGCAATGCCTGAAATTATTTTTAAGTTTAATGCTAACCTCATGACAGGTGTGTCTGTCCACAATCCAGGTCACTGGCATTATTTAATACCCAGGCTAGAAAGGGAACTAGTTAAAGTTATTTTATTTTGGTTTGGTTTGGGTCATGTTTTTAGAGCTGCAAAGGGATGGATCTAAAAACAGAATACTGCTAACTGAGCAATAAGTAATCTGCAAAACCAAATAAACCTATGTATGCAGTGTGTCTTTAATTGAGGTCCAAATCTTGAGTTTTACTTTCTAAAACACTGAGACCAAGCATTTTTGCATTATTAGAGTCTAACTAAGATCTGAGTATCTACATCTGCATTTCTGTTTAGATCTTGCTGCCTCACTTTAAGTGGCTGGATTTAATCCAGAGATTCACAAACATCCAGTGATGTGTTTTCCTCCGTAAAAGAATAAAATCACCACTAGGGAGCGTTGACCTCTCTATACATAATTGGTCAGTGTATAAATTCCTCAAAGGCTTTGGGTAAGAAATGGAAATTGGAAAGCGGAGGGTCGGGCGCAGGCTTGAGAGAGTGCTGCAAACAGAAGGACGTTTGAGGAAGGGACAAGTAATATAAATACTACAAATGCCATACTTTTGATGGACAGATGTGCACACATTTAGAAGCTGTTTAAAAAGAGATGTCAAACACAGGTGACCTTGTATGAGGACACATTACAGAAATGGCAGAGTTAGTCAATTATTTGTAAATGACTCTAAACCTACCAACGCTTCTAAACTGCTGTGGGTATACATGTGGATGGAGAAAGCCTTAGATTCTATTTATATCCGCGATTCTCGGGGAAACCATCAGCATCTCAAAGCTCACTGAAAGGAACAATATTTTTATGAGCAAATGCCCTTGAATCATCTGTTTTCTGATAACTGGCTGTTGCACTGCAAAACAGTGGAAAAAAAATCAAAGCCCTTGCGCTCCTGGCTAAGGAAAAGACTCAGGAGATTATGATGATATAGCATCTCTNGAACAATATTTTTATGAGCAAATGCCCTTGAATCATCTGTTTTCTGATAACTGGCTGTTGCACTGCAAAACAGTGGAAAAAAAATCAAAGCCCTTGCGCTCCTGGCTAAGGAAAAGACTCAGGAGATTATGATGATATAGCATCTCTACGGAATGCGTTTAACAGCACAGTTCTCAGAATTCTTCTGCAAGCCTGAGGAAACAGCCATATCACACTACTGAATAGCACCCTACGAGGTGCTGGTGACTAGATTTACGTGGAAAAAGAGGCTTGCCAGCTCGTGGTGGTGGACAGAACGCTGGCAGTTTGTCGCTTTCTTACCAAAGATGCCTTAAAATCAGAGTCATTCAATTTGAAGTACAGTTCATAATAAGAGCTAACATTTAGTGACTTCTTTCTCTTAAGCAATTTACATATTTTAAACCTAGGACAAGAGAGAAAAGAGCTACTTACTGAGGCGGCTATTTCAACAATTTCTGGAACAGAAACAGAGGTCCCCGGCCGGCGGGCAGAGGAGACGTGCAGGCTGCAGCAGACAGGAGAGCCAAGCGTGCTGCAGTAGAGGGAGTGCGCGCTGACCTCCAGCCAGACAGCTAGGGCCACAGAGCCTCGGATCCCGGGAAGGAGGGGGAGAGGCTGAGACAGGGAGGCAGACGGGGAAGAAGCCCGGGCCTTCACCTGCCCATGCAGCACCCAGCACTAGGAATTTACCTTCTACCTGCCCACTGGCGCCCAGCCCCAGGGTGAGGGGGAAAAGACTCCTATAGAGTGCGAACAAATGGACTTCAAGTTCAGCCAAGGCAATAGGAAGCATGACTGATCTCAAAGACTTTAAGAAGAGCTCACCGCATAACCCAAGCAACCAAAAAATCAAGAGAAACAAAATCTGCCCCTGAGACTACAGAGAGAATTTAGGAAACAGGAGATATCTTGAAAGAGGCACCCTTAGAGAAATTTGGGAAGATGCTGCAACAAAAGAAACAGAAAATCTGCTATGAAAAGATGCAATCAGACATCAGGAAGATGTGCCAAAACAAGGCTTTCAAGAGACGCATTAGAAAATAAAGCCCAGTGAGACTGTCTAAAATGAGGAAAGAGAAGAAAAATGTCTAAAATGAAGAAAGAGAGAGCATGTAAGAAAAACAAGAGAGGCTTACTTGGCAGCCCAGCGGTTTAGACTTGGCCTTCCAATGCAGGAGGTATGGGTTTGATCTCTGGTTGGGAAGTGGCTCAGATGGTAAAGCATCTGCCTACAATGCAGGATACCTGGGTTCGATCCCTGGATCAGGAATTTCCTCTGGAAAAGGAAATGGCAAACCTATTCCAGTACTCTTGCCTGGAAAATCCCATGGACAGAAGAACATGGTAGGCTACAGTCCACGGGGTCACAAAGAGTAGGACACGACTGAGAGACTTCACTCACTGGGAAGTGGAAAGAGTGACAGACTTTCTTTTTCTGGGCTCCAAAATCACTGCAGATGGTGACTGCAGCCACGAAATTGNTTTTTTTTTTTTTTCAATCTTTGTGCCCTTGAGATCTAACATATCCTGGAACCTGCAGACAGCCAATAAATACCCATTAGTTGACTGATTAAATGAATGAAATACCCGAATCCCTACGGAACACCTCCTGTGGCTGACCTCTCTCTGGAGCTGCATCCCCATACACATATAGTGATGTCTGAATTTCCCTCTCAAAGACAGAGAGAGATCCTTTCAAACTTGCTCTGAAAGATTCTCAATGCAGTCCAGAGCCCACTGACCCAGAAAAAAGAACTTTATCTTAGCAAGGATGAAGGATGCAGCTGGGGATTCAGCAAGGAACAGACACAAAAACAGTTGTTTTTTGTGTAACTCAAGTCTAAAGAAAAAAAATATATTACAGTGAGAATGATATTCAACACTCCATGTGTTTAGCTGAAAGGAGAGATGAGGGTGGGAAGGCTTCCCAGTGGCTGTGAGCAAGCAAACCCAAAACGGCAGATGGCTTTGGTGACCCGAGTTCAAGGCCACCCAACGAAAGCCAGCCCCTCTGGCTCTCAGGCCTTCACCCTCCATGCACTGGACCACAGATCAGGAGCCCCACAGGTTCACCTACACAGAAGGGAGACACACTCTCAGCTGCATTTACATTCCTGTGTGCGTACCCGTGTTTTCAAGTCCTGGGATGTGATGTTGATGAAAGACAGTTAATTCAATTTCTACAGAGAAATTGATTAATGGACTGGATTAAAAGAAGTCCCTTGTGCCCACAGCGTTGGCCTGGCATACAAATTCTGCATTATCTCCCCTGGTTTTCTCCTTCCCTCCTCACTTGACACTTTGACAATACACACTGGGGCCCAGCGGGGAGAAGGAGGGAGGCAAGGAAAGATGAGAAGCCACAGATTAGGGCTGGAGCACACCTCTATATTTAATTAGTTCTATTAATATTTTTTAAAAAATAATAAAGAGCCCTGTGGGGAATATCCTGATCTTGAGGTTGTTCTAGTGACTGACAGCTCTTCCGGAGCAGAGACTCTATTAGAGTCCTTCAGCACCTTGGAACACTTGCCTTGGTATGACGGAGAGGAGTCACAGCCTCCTTGAAGCACCTGTTGGTATGAGGGCAAGAGTCACAGTCACACGAACCTCTTCTCTTCTCAGAGCTCCTGGTCCTAGGAAAAGGTGTCTGCCTACCATGACCCATCAGAGAACGTCGGTCCTAGAAATGGCAAGCCAACCAGGGGCAGGCAGCTCACTCCCCAGACCAGAGGTTTCTTTTGCCTGATATTTACCTACTGACATTGATGAAAGGGCTAGAGGAAGGGGAGAGCCATCGTGACCCCAATCTTTCTGACCTCAGTCTTGGGGTATGGGGAAGNCTTCCGGGAGTTGGTGATGGACAGGGAGGCCTGGTGTGCTGCGGTTCATGGGGTTGCAGAGTTGGACACGACTGAGCAACTGAACGGAACTGCCTGGGAAGTTAAATCCCACATGTCTCTCAGCCAAAAAAAAAAAAAAAAAAAATCAAAACATGGTAACAAATTCAATAAAGGTTTCAAAAATGGTCTACATGAAAAAGAATCTCTAAATTTTTTTTTAAATGAAAGAAAAACTGGACATAAGTCACCACTTTGGGAGGTCCAAATACCAAATAATAGGAATTCCAGGAAGACAGAGAAAACAGAGAAGTTGGACTGAACAAAACACAAGATGACGAGATGATTGCCCAAAGCTGAAGGGAAATAGAGTTTAGCAAGCCCTAGCAAGATAAATCAATCTACCCTCCCTTCCTTCCCTTCACCTCTCTCTCTCTCTGTCTGCCGTATTTCTTGTCTCTCTCTCCCTCTCTCTCTCTCATCTTCTCTCACTCTCTGTATGACACACAGTGCGTGTGTGCACACACACACACACGGAATTTTTAAAACACCAAGGATAAGAGAAGAGTCTAAAGCTTTTGGAGAGAAATAAAAGCAGGTCTCCTACTCCCACCGCCCCCCCACCCAAAAAATTCTCAGATAGGCACCATGTTTCTTTTGAGCAACACTAGGAAGTCTGCATGTTTTGAAAGAAACTCATTTTCAACCCAGAAAATTCTATTTGATCTAGTGAATGCAGACCAAAGACAGTTTCAGAAAGGCAAAATCTCAGCGAGTTTGCTTTCCTTGGACTCTCTCTGAAAATTTCCAAGGATGTACTCCAGCAAAACAAACAAGGAAACAACACATCCATCCCAGGAGAAAGAGGAAGGGAAGTTCCACAAGAACAACATCAAATCCTTCACTCCTTCACACCACACTACACCCGAAAAACTTTCCTGCCCCCCCTCTTGGGGTGAGATCCCCTCCTCTGTTCCCCTGGGCCCAAAAGTCTTTGAGGTCACAGCTAAATCACACTGCGACTTAACTTCCTGGGGATCTCGTCTGTCTTGTTCACGGTTGTATCCTAAGGCCCTAAAACAACTTGACAAACAGTAGGTGCTCAATATTTATTATGTATACTAACAGTGTTTGTCCAAATAAGTAGAATAGTTGTTAAGCCCGTGACCCACCCCAGAGCCACTGAAGCTATCTCTGGGTCCTGGCTGAGGAAATTTGCATTTGTACTAATTCCTGCAGGGCATTAGGCATTTGGCATGCCCTGGCATTATTAGGCTGGAGAAGGCAATGGCACCCCACTCCAGTACTCTTGCCTGGAAAATCTCATGGACGGAGAAGCCTGGTAGGCTGCAGTCCATGGGGTCGCTAAGAGTCGGACACAACTGAGTGATTTCACTTTCACTTTTCACTTTCATGTATTGGAGAAGGAAATGGCAACCCATTCCAGTATTCTTGCCTGGAGAATCCCAGGGATGGGGGAGCCCGGAGGGCTGCCATCTATGGGGTCGCACAGAGTCGGACACGACTGAAGCGACTTAGCAGCAGCCACTGTTAGGCATGCTCAGTTGCAACAAAAGTAAACCAAAGTTGGGCTGGCCAAACGCACAATAAAAACACAGCCACTACGAATGTCCATTTCAGCAGTATGTAGTAACGGTGATACTGAGAGATAAACTATACAATAATACAAATAATACAAATGCCAAAACAAACCGAATGTTCTTCAGAAGCCTCCAAGATACATCCCAGGGTCATCCGGAGTCATTAAGACTCCAAAGGAACCGTAGTTATGCCATATGCTCCTTGACCACGTGTCCGTGCTGAGTCGTATCCGACTCTTTGTGACCTCAGGGACTGTAGCCCACCAGGCTCCTCTGTTCATGGGATTCTCCAGGCAGGAATACTGGAGTGGTCTGCCATTTCCTTCTCATCTCTTTGACCATCTCAGGAATTTCACTGTTGGTCTGTCTTTACAGGGATGTTTTCCCACTGGATTAAAATTTTTCTTGATAGATGCTATATAGTTCTCATGAAACTAAGTAAAACCATGATAAAAATAATGCTATGTCACTTAAATGATGCCAATAAACTATTTTCATTCTATTTTTTATTTGGCACGGGAGAGGCTTCCCAGGTGACTCGGTGGTAAAGAATTTGTCTGCCAATGCAGGAAACATGGGTTTGACCCCTGGGTCAGGAAGATCCCCTGGATCACAGTCTGAACAACAAAACAAAACACAGCCCCCCTTCCCTGGCAGCGAGCACCGTGCTCTCTTCTCCACCGGGGCGTTTTTAGAAACAGGAGTCTATTCTCGTTGCCTCCACTCCCTCAATTTTCATTCACTTCTCATTCACTTCTCAACTCACTAATATGTGACTTCCGCCCCCACATTCTACTAAAATTGCTCATTCAAAACTAGGTCACCAACTGCTTCCTAATTTCCCATCCCAACCGCCTCTTTGCATTTTTACTTGTCCTGTCTCCTGTGAGACAGACTTGACCATTTTTCTGCCTCAGATGCTCCCTCGTCATTAGACTAAAACACTGCATGTTCCCCCATGTCCCCCACCTGCCAGCCATCCTGCGGAGGGTGTACTGCCTCTTGCAGGCTTCTTCCTTCAGTTACCCCTTAGATGTGGGCACACGGTCCCCTTCACGACCTTTTCCTTGCTCTGCTCTCCCTCTCTTACCCATTTGTTCCAATCGAGGTGGGGACAACTCTCATGTTGACCTTTGGTGTAGACCTCTCTCCAGTCCCCACTTCTGCCCTTTGGAGATTTCTACCCAAATGTCCCCAAGGAACCTCGAGCCCTGCCTGCGTCCAGTGACTAAGGGTCCACCCCCACCCCCACCCTATAAAGCATTTTCCGGTACTTCTGACTGAGTAGTCGGTCCCTGTAAGGGATCTGCATCACCAAACTCATGATCTCTCTTTTTTTTTTTAATTTCGAACAGGTATACGCATGCTACCTTTACCCCTTCTGGTAAACTCCTATTCATCCTCCAAAACTCATCTCATCTCCTCATCTGGAAAAGCCTTCCAGAGCCCCCACCTGCCCAAGCTGAGTTGGGGACCCCACTCATGTGCATTTTGAAAATCTCTATCAAATGCATCTCTCTTCCTATTGTAATTACTGATATCTCTCTATATATTTTTGCCAAGTTTGGGCTATATATTTTAATCTGTGCATCCCAAACACAGACCAGCACCTGGCCCACACCAGGTCCCCAGAAAACCTCTGCTCAACAGCAGAAAGAATAAAATACTGGATAAAGGAATGATGTGAACATCTCAAACACTGGTGATTCTCTGAAACCACATTCGGTCAGCAAAACACAGCCCGCAGGTTGGCCGTTCATTTCCATAAAAAGAGCTTTACTGGAACCCGGCCATGCTAGTTCACTTGGTGTGACCACTTCTGCTCTAATGATGGCAGAGTGGAGTAGTTGTAACAGAGGCTGTTTGGCCCACAAAGCTTAAAATATTTACTATCTGTCCTTAATTTGCCTGCTTCTGCTCCAAATCATCTCAGCACTTTATCAACTTTACCTAATGATGGAAACACACACACACACACACACACGCGCGCACGCGCGCGCGCAAGAGCTCCCACTGCAGCTGCTACTGTTAACATTTATTCAATAGATATTGCAGTTCTAAATGCCTGTTCTCACAGCCTGGTCGCTCAGATAGTAAAGAATCTGCCTGCAATGCAGGAGACCCTGGTTCAATTCCTGGGTTGGGAAGATCCGCTGGCAAAGGGATAAGCTACCCACTCTAGCATTCTCAGCCTTCCCTGTGGCTCAACTGATAAAGAATCGGCCTGCAATGTGGGAGACCTGGGTTTGACCCCTGGGTTGGGAAGATCCCCTGGGAGAGGTTACCCACTCCAGTATTCTGGCCTGGAGAATTTCGTGGATTGGATAGTCCATGAGGTCGCAAAGAGTCAGACACAACTGAGTGACTTTCACTTTCTCTCACAGACTATGCACTGCAGTGGGGTGAGAGATGGCCAGTGTGCAGAGGCAAAATAAGAATTACAGGCCACGATGTAAATCGGTGAAAGAGACAAACAGGAAAATGTGTCAGAAAGTACCTGATTGGGAAGGGGCCCTGAATAGGGGGATCACAGTCAGGTTTCTTTCCAGGGCCATGACATTTATGTCTTTTTAAGTTTTTTTGTTTGTTTGTTTGTTTTGATGTGGGCCACTTTTAAAGTCTTCACTGAATTTGTTACAATATTGCTT
This sequence comes from Neotragus pygmaeus, assembly GCA_006410875.1. Taxonomy (NCBI): domain Eukaryota; kingdom Metazoa; phylum Chordata; class Mammalia; order Artiodactyla; family Bovidae; genus Neotragus; species Neotragus pygmaeus. Next base: position 444,743 of record SJYV01012075.1, on the reverse strand, counting down.
CTGTTTCATGTTTTGGTTTTGGGGCATGAGGCATGTGGGATCTTAGTTCCCCAAGCAGGGATCGAACCTGTACCCCTGCATTGGGAGGTAAAGTACTAACCACAGGACCACCAGGAAAGTCCCTGGAGCCATGACATTTACCTTCAGCCCTGAAGGAGAAGACAGGGCCAGTCTTGGAGTGTGCTGGCGGAAGTGTGTTCTAGAAGGCGTGCTGACCACAGAAGCCTTTTGTCAGGAAGGGGTTGAAATGCATAAAGAACTGAAAGGAGGCCATGGGGTTGGGGTACGGAGACTCGCATGAAAAGAAAGAAAGAAGGAGATACAAACAGGCTCCAGCAGGGAGACCTGCCCTTGGAGACCTGGGAGACCAGGTGAGAGATACTGGATTCATCAATTATGTTCCAAACACCGGTCACTATACGAAGAGCTTCCATTCTGACATGATCATGACCACTCAGACTTTTCAAAACTTAATACTATGCTTCTGTTTTAAATTGTTACAATTATATGCAGGTCAGGAAGCAACAGTCAGAACTGGACGTGGAACAACAGACTGGTTCCAAATAGGAAAAGCAATATGTCAAGGCTGTATATTGTCACCCTGCTTATTTAACTTATATGCAGAATACATCATGAGAAAAGCTGGGCTGGAAGAAGCACAAGCTGGAATCAAGATTACCAGGAGAAANAGTTATGACCAACCTAGATAGCATATTATAAAGCAAAGACATTACTTTGCCAACAAACATCCGTCTAGTCAAGGCTATGGTTTTTCCAGTGGTCATGTATGGATGTGAGAGTTGGACTGTGAAGAAAGCTGACCGCCAAAGAATTGATGCTTTTGAACTGTGGTGTTGGAGAAGACTCTTGAGAGTCCCTTGGACTGCAAGGAGGTCCAACCAGTCCATCTTAAAGGAGATCAATCCTGGGATTTCTTTGGAAGGACTGATACTGAAGCTGAAACTCCAATACTTTGGCCACCTCATACGAAGAGTTGACTCATTAGAAAAGACCCTGATGCTGGGAGGGATTGGGGGCAGGAGGAGAAGGGGACAACAGAGGATGAGCTGGCTGGATGGCATCGCTGACTTCATGGACGTGAGTCTGAGTTAACTCCGGGAGTTGGTAATGGACAGGGAGGCCTGGCGTGCTGCAATTCATGGGGTGGCAAAGAGTCGGACACAACTGAGCAACTGAACTGAACCGAATCAAGTTTACTTGTCTTCCAATATATGTTACCTTAACTTGATAGCCTTACATTTTAAAATTTGGCAGGATTCAACCTGCCTTTTGAAAAAACTTACCAAAGAGGCAAGTTTACCCAGTATGTTGAGCTCCAAAATAAAATTTACCTTTAACAAGAAGAATTCATAACAAAATAAGTTGAAAAAAAATGTCTGAAACCTTTTCTGACTGAACTTCTCTGGTTATTTCTAGAGTATTCTCATCTTGTCTTTTAAAAACTTGATTCTGACACTTTAACTATCCCCATCAAAAAAGATTACAGTTCTCTCAGGGTGCCCCAGTTGATACAAGACTGCCATGCTCTCAGCAGCACTAGGTATACTTATTTCCATGAATACAGATTATATCCTGACACGGTGTCCACTAGATAAGTTAACAATTTTTACATAATACAGTAGGCCATGAGAGACGTTTTTCAGATAAAAGGAACACAAAACATATATAAATCTACTAAAAAGGCAGTACAGTAAAGAACTGCCTGTTCAACTCTTTGGTAGTGAAGGTCTAATAAAATATTGTGTTTTCTTAACAAATTGTTTTTATATTCAATCTTAGGCTTCACTAAGACAGATCTTATGTCCACCTAGAGGGAAGCAACTGGGCCTCCCCACTGGCTCAGTGGTCAAGAATCCACCTGCCAGTGCAGAAGACGCCGGAGACCGGGTTCAATCCCTGGGGTCGGGAAGATCCCCTGGAGAAGGAAATGGCAAGCCACTCCAGCATTCCTGCCTAGGAAATCCCATGGACAGAGAGGCCTGGCGGGCTACAGTCCATGGGGTCACAAGACTCAACAACACTCAGCAACAACAAACGGAGGTAACTAGCAGTCCTGCCGTTGTCCTTTGAGTACTTAAACAGCATCTTGAGTTTGACAGTGAAACTTCATAGGTTTATGCCTGACTGTAGAGTCAGAAAACACTGTACATAAAACAAGAAATTATGTACAAAGTAAGGAAGTGCTTAGGTTTATTTTTCAGCAGAATCACTTTAAGATCTGTAAAATTTTAAGGGTCTGAGGAAACAGTATTAATTTATAACAAAAAAACTGGGAGAACATGCTTTGTGGACTAGCTTGTATTTATACCATATCTGGTTCTTTAAGGCACACTAAAGCCACGATGCTCCCCACATCGAGTGGTAAAGAACCCACCTGCCAATTCAGGAGACATAAAAGATGTGGGCTGGATCCCTGGATCAAGAAGATCCCCTGGAGGAGGGCATGGCAACCCACTCCAGTACCCTTGCCTGGGAAATCCCATGGACAGAGGAGCCTGGCGGGCTATAGTCCACAGTGTCACTAAAGGTCAGACACAACTGAGCAACTAATACACACACACACACACACACACACACACACACATAGAGGAAATGGGCAGGGGGTTCCAGTGGGACAGTCTACCATGGAGGACTCAGAAGAAATTGTGCAACAGCCAACACAAGACTGTGACCCTTTGGAGAAGGAAAATGAAGAGAGTAGCCAGATCACTGCCACTCCCTCTGCCTGGAGGCATGGTCCATGCCAGAGCAGATGCAGGAGGGGCTCAGAGAGGGCACCGGGAGCTGAAGACACCGATCAAGGTCTGCAGAACTGAGGGCAGTGTGTGGGGCAGGGAAGGGAGATAACACAGACAAACTGTCCCCTTAGAGCGTGCTCTCAACCTGGGACTTGAGAGAGGTCCCGTTGATGCAAAACTCCGATCACACTGCCCCACTTCCTCATTTCCAAAGCCTCCAATGGTTTCCTCATTCAGAGTGAAAGGTTGATGACCTTCTGAAGCCTCCTGCAAGTCGCCTCTGTGCCAATCACCTGTCTACTCCCATTCTCAACCCGTCCTCCCCCTCACTCAGCTCCAGCCTTCCTGGCCTTCTTGCCACCCCAGGGCCTTGGCACTGGCTCTTTCCTCCCTGCCCTCCTTTGGGGGCTGGCTTAAAGGTCATCTCTCAGGGAGGCCTGTCCCAACCACTTTATTTAAAATTGGAATCCTGGAACTTCCCTGGAGGGCCAGAGGTTAAGACTCCACGCTCCCAATGCAGGGGCTCAGGTTCCATCCATGGTCAGGGAACTAAGATCCTGAGTGCTGTGGAGCATGACCAAAGAAATATATACAACACATGAAAATAAAACCACCACCACAAAGGCCATAAAAGTACAAAGGGAGCAGAAATGCAAGTAGAGGCTTAAATAAACATTTAAAACTACTTCTTCAAAAAATAAAATTGGAATCCCCCCTCTTCCTGTCCCAAAGTTCCTACTCATCCTTCTCTGTTCCATTTTCTTCAATACTAGTAAAGCCTGGCAGGCTGCAGTTCATGGGGTCGCAAAGAGTCAGACATGACTGAGCAACTGAACAACTACTCCCAATAAACAATGTGATTTATTTATCCACTAAAAAAAAAAAAAAAAAAAAAAAAAANTAAATTGTGTCTTTTCCTACACTGACAACAAGTTTTGTTAGCTATTGAGGGAAGGTCACTCAAAAAGACAGAAGTTAAACTAACAAGACAGATTTATTTATCCAAAAAAAAAAAAAAAAAAAAAAAAAAAAAACAGTGTGCCTACTCCCATCCTAAAATTCTAAAACAAGGACCAGGGCTTTTTTCTGTTGTCAACGGCTTTATCACACACCTAGAACAAGGTTGACATGTAACTGCCCCGTAGCACTAATTGTTGAATGAGTGACTGAAAACATAATTAACCTGCTGCAGTCCTGTAACAGCAGGTAGATCCATCATAACACACACACATCATGGGAACCAGTAAAAAAAAAATCTGATTTTTATAGCAGTGCTTGCCAAGAAAACAACTAACCACTATGACGACCAGTAATCACCTGAGTAAATGACAACTCACAAAATGACAAACAGATTAAAAAATGTTTTCTTCCACTAATATTAATCGGAGCAGGCAATGGCACCCCACTCCAGTACTCTTGCCTGGAAATCCCATGGACGGAGGAGCATGGTAGGCTGCAGTCCATGGGGTCGCTGAGGGTCGGACAAGACTGAGCGACTTCACTCTCACTTTTCACTCTCATGCATTGGAGAAGGAAATGGCAACCCACTCCAGTGTTCTTGCCTGGAGAATCCCAGGGACGGGGGAGCCTGGTGGGCTGCCATCTCTGGGGTCGCACAGAGAGGGACACGACTGAAGTGACTTAGCAGCAGCAGGAACTTCCCTGGTGGTCCAGTGGCTAAGACTCACACGCCCAATGCAAGGGGCCTGGGTGTGATCCCTGGTCAGAAATCCCACATGCTACAACTAAGAGTTTGTATGCCACAACCAAGACCCGATGCAGCCAAGTAAATTATAACATTTTTAAAAAGAAATATAAAATAACAGCACTAGTAGTGATAATCACGGTCATGGTGATACTCAGCACTGGCAAGGGTGTGGCATTGAGAAGCATTTCAACAGCAGTATAAAAATAATTATTACACATTTTCTAGAAAATAAGTCAGCCTTAAAAAATGTTTGGAATAGGCATTTATGCAATAATTACACTTCAGATAATCTAAGAGAAGAATATGAAAGAAAACAGACAAATTCAAAGATTCACATTGCAACATTATGGAAGAGAGTGGAGAATGAGCAAAGCCCAATTTGCATAAGTAAATCCTGATTCTATTCCCTACCCATTCTTCTACCTCCTCCAAGAGTCTGCCCAGAACCACCTTTGTCCCATTCATATAACACTCTTACCATTGCAATTTCTCAAAGCACTACGTGTCTCGGTTTCCTAACACGTATCGCAATCTCTAATAGTGCGTTTATCTTTGTGCTTTTTTACTATCTATTTCATCCATTAGACTAAGTTGCACAAAGGCAGGAGTTCTCTGCTCACTGCTGCAGCCCTCGATTTACAACTGTTAGTAAATAATAGCCACCCAGAATTTGTTAAAACAATAAGTAAGTGAATAAAACAGAATCTCATGCTGTCGTTAAAATATTTCTAAAACACTGACAGCACAGGAAATGCCTACAATATAATGTTAGTAGGAAAAATCAAAATTCACATTCAGTATGAATTCAGCTATTAAAGCACACACGGAAAGAAACATGTGGGAAGAAAAATTTCCATATTATTAACTCTGGCTGGATGCTAAAAATGTAAGTACAGTGACTTTCTTCTTTATATTTTTCTATATTCAAAGTTTTTTACAACAGGTATGTATTATTTCCGTAATAAGATAGGACAATAAAGTAAAACTTAGAGGAAATGACATGAGCAGAAGGGACGGAGAGACAGAGAGAGAAGAGCAGAGAACATCAGTAGGGGGACCTGGTCCAGTCAGTGCAGAACAGGACGGGGCGGGGGCAAGTGGCAGGGCCCTTCTGTGGGCACACACGGGTTGTTTGAGACGTGCACAAGCTGAAAAGAGTGACACGGTCACTGCTGTACTTCAGGAAGGTCTCTCTCCACAGGCCAAATTCAGTCCCCTGCAGACATACCTCATTTTACTGCACTTCACAAACGCTGTGTCTTTAAATAAATCAAAAGTTTGTGGCAACCCCCCTCGAGGACTCTATCAGCACCATTTTCCAACCAGCATTTGCTCACTTCATGTTTCTGTGTCAAATTTTGGTAACTCTCACAATATTTCAAACTTTTAAATTACCATTATGCTTGTTATGCTGATCTGTAATCAGTCATATTTTATGTTATTAGCATGACTTGTTGAAGGCTCAGATGATGGTTCAGATTTTTTATAAATAAACAGCTCTTAATTGAGGTAGATACACTGCTTTTTAATACATGTTATTGCAATGTTTAATATTTAATGTTATTGCATTTAATAGACTTTAATAGTCTATATTTAATAAACTCCAGCGCTTCCCAGATGGCTCAGTGGGTAAAGAATCTGTCTGCAGTGGAGGAGAAACAGGAGACATGAATTCAATTCCTGGGTTGGGAAGATCCCCTGGAGGAGGGAATGGCTATCCCACCCACTCCAGTACTCTTGCCTGGAAAATCCCATGGACAGAGGAGCCTGGTGGGCTACAGTCCATGGGTTCACAAAGAGCTGGACATGACTGAGAGACTGAACACACACAGCATGAACATAATTTTTAGGTGCACTGGGAAACCACACCCACACAAACCCTCAAAAAACCGCTTTATTGCGTGAAGCAAATACTGGAACTGAACCCACAGCATCTCCAAGGTGTGCCTGTATCTGTGCAAATTAAGCTGTGTTGAAACACAGTTGCACCCATGCATGCATATACTGTCTGGCTACATTCATGCTAAGTAGTTACAACACAGATCATTATGGCCCAGAGAGCCTAAAGTATTTATTAATACTATGTAGCCCTTTACAGAAACAATTTTTTGAACCCTGGTCCATAAGATGTATCAGGGAGGGGAGAAACTAAAAGCTGTAAAGTGGTGATTATAAGGGCCGTCATTTTAAGGGTGACGCAGAGGAAGACAGCGGTAGATAGAGGAGTCTTGACAAGTGTCCATATCTACAGTCAAATGGAAGAACGGAAGAAGGCCCTTCTAAAGAAGGAGAGGCATTCCTACTTTAGACAGCTACCCTCATTTTATCTGCTCACTATTTTAAAGCACAGCAGGAAAAGCAGGCCCTTGCTGCACTGGTTACCTGCAGGGTCGGAAGTATAGAGACTGGCAGCTGTGGCTATGGTTCCCGGCGGGTGGATGGCACTCGCAGAAGATCTCTGACTCGCAATCAGGATCCTGCTCTTGGCAGACGGTAAACGTGACATCGCACCCAATCCCAGCTGGGGCTTAAGGAGCATGGCCGATCGATAGAAAGTTGGGGGAACTTCGTAATGAGTATAGGGAGGAGAACAAAATTCTTCTTTTCCAGGGCGTTCTGCAACCTAGGATAAATGACCAGAAGCTCCATCAGAAAACCGCACATCATAGGATGAGCGTTGAACCTCGTCCTATGGCCAAGGCTCCAACAATGACCACTCTGGCATCACTGAGCTGCTCCATCACCCATCACTTACCTTCTCTGGGCCCAGGGTCTTCATCTCTAAGTTGACCGCAACGGGATGATCCCTTCGGTCTATGCTGGTTCTAATACTCTATGAATCTACATTCCACTGGGAGAAACAAGAACTCCCTCCATAAGATTTTAAAATTTTATCGCTATGAAATCATTGGAATTTGTGCAAGTAGTCAATCTATAAATAATGTCAATGATGCAAGGCAAGAATTTAGCAGATGTTCATGGAATTATGAAAGTTTCATTATTCCTAAGGAGAAAAGGCACAGTTTTTCTGGTGACCTTGTCTTACAACAGGTTGATGAACTTTATCAATTTAGGTTAAGTCTTTATTAGACGACTTAGGAAATAAACTATGCATTGTTAATGAGGGAGGAAAGGTTATTTAATGGAAGAATAGAGAAGTTAATGGAAAGATGTGTTTTCAGGCCTCTATATTCTGTTGATATAATTAAAAATGAGAGACTGAATTACCTCTGATTGTCTTCCCTAGTATGGTGGTGTCTCCAGGAATGTTTGAGCAAGTTTCGCTAGAATGGAAGTTTTGGGGCAGAGTCTTGTTGACTGTTGAATTCATAGCACCTAGAACAATGTCTAGCACAGAGCTGAAATCAACAAACATCTATTAAATAAAGGAATCATGTTTCATTCTTTCCTGAATCCAATAACACAACATCATGTTATCATGTTACTATTTCCTGTGGTTAACAGTTTGGATTAGAACACAATGGATGGCTACCTTACATATATGCAATCATATGGCTACCTTTTATATATGCAATTCTGTACTCACAAAGCCTGTTCATAGCATCAGTGTTTCCTCATGCTAGAAATGAAGAACATAAGTCATCGAAAAATAATCTTACTTCAAGTTTAAAAAAAAAAAAAGAGTCAGAGGCTTATGAAAAGACATACATGTTAATTAAGTCTACTCTAAATCACAATACATTTTACAAGTCAAACCCCCATCTATTCGGGAATCACAAGCATTTAACAACATTCTTTAATAGAAGCTATAAAGCTGTGATCCAGGCTGCTGAAGAGATAAACCCTTAATTTAATACTCTTTTAATGTCAAAATAGATAAAAGTTCTCTTTAAATTGACATTATTGAAACAAAAGATGAGGCCTTTAAAGTTTTATCATAATCACATTGTAAAACATGTATGAGTGCTATAGTCGATAGACGGAACTCAGGCTCCAGCAAATTATATTCCTATGAAAGAATATTCTACATCTGCTCTCTGATGAAATTTTTACTATTTCTACTTACTCTCTCACTATCCATCTTTGGCATTTCAATTATACTCATATTCCCTCTATTTTTAAATTTTAGTGTCTAAATGTTTGGTATCATTGTTCATATCTTTCAGCAGGTGCACTCATGAAGAAATTATCATTTCTAACCCACATCTGTTGGGTTTTTCAGATTGCAATGTCTTATCTCAGTAATTATTCCATTTTTTTCAAACTGGACAGGTTTCCTAGGTCAAAGTTCATCATGCTATCATTCAAAAACGACCTTAACAATTACAGGAACTTCGGTGCCTATCATCTTGTTGGGTAATTTGTCTCTGGTAAGATAACAAAAAGTATTCCTTAGATGCCTAATCTGTGCATTTTTAATAAAACAAGAGCCTCTACCAAAAAGCGTCACACTCTTTACTTTCATCTTTATTGACAAAACACAGCAGGTGTCACTGCAGTCATAGACACAGAGAGATTAACCTCAAATGGAGGTTTTTTTTTCCCCTCCTTCTCCAATGGAGTATTTTTAGAGAAATAATTTAAAAGCAAACTAAAGAATCCTCGTGATTTCAAATTTCTAAAATCATTTCAGGCACACGAGCAACTAGGTTCTTACTGTAGCCTATAGAAAGAGTCTGGGCCCTGGATTCCCTGATTAAGGCAGAAGACAGTCCTCAGATCAAGGGGCTGATGCCCAGTGGCACTTCTGTCCCCGTGCTAACGGTGCCTCTCCCGACCCCTCAGGGCTACTAAAGCTGTAGGAACACTCAAGCCGCTTCGTGAAGACTTGGGATGGCTTCCACGCGGTTAAGACTACAGAATATCTGTGGGGGTGGGCAGGGAGGAATATGCATCTAATATAGAAATTACTCTATATTTTATGGAAGGACCAGAAGCAACAAAGATGGAAAATATATACACAAGAAACGATAAGACGGGTCACAGAGAAAGAACAACAGGATTCTTGTCTACATCTCCAAATACAGTTTTTCTCACAAATGTGTTTCTCATAGAAAAATCTGGGGTATCTTTTTGGGGGGAGAAGCTGGCACAGAATTACTTTATTTGAAAAACTGAATGAAGCGTGCTCAGTCGTGTCCAACTCTTTGCCACCCCGTGGACTGTAGCCCACAAGTAGCCCTTGGGGTTTCCCCGGCAAGAATACTAGCGTGGGTAGCCATTTCCTTCTCCAGGAGATCTTTCCAACCCAGGCATCAAATCCTAGTCTCCTGCATCTCCTGCACTGGCAGGCAGATACTTTACCACAGGACCACCTACACTTCCTCAAATGAAACTGATATTTTGAACAGAGAACTACAGAATGTGAAGGAGAGTCTTTCCGGTATCTGGGAGAAGAATACTCTGAGCAGAGGGACGTGCAAAGGCCCCGAGGCAGCAAAAGGAGTGGGAAGGAAGGCCAGGCGGTCAGGAAGTGAAGGAGCCAGATGGAGGGCATTCTAACCGCCAAGCCATCCTACCGGCTCCAGTCCGTGTCCACAGCGGCCTGGGGCAGACCTGGAGAGTGTTAGGGGGAACTCTGACCTGGCCTCACTTTCCTCTCAATTGATCGCTGGTTGTCATGGGATTTGAGTCCAGAGAAAACTTGCTCTCTGAGCTCGGGGAGAGCAACTGGCTCCAGCCCCGCAGTACTGAGAGGGGCGGCACGGTGAGGACCCCGGTGGCCATCTCAGCGCTGCCCTTGCTTTGTGGCTTTAGACGAGGAACTCAGAGCTCTCCAAATCTGCTTCCTCATCCGGACAGTGATGAGAGCACCACAATTTCACCCTCCAGAGAATCACAGCAAGGATTAGCGAAGATGAGCAAAGATGAAATGTGACGCTATGTGGTCCCAGCACATGGCAGGCACTCAACTAAATGCTACCTGTAATTGCTGTTTTGACTTAAAACAGAGCCCATGCCTAACACGCTATTTTCTACTCACTGTACTGTGTACAAACACAAAAGTCTCCCGTAGGGAAATATTCTCCTTCAGAAGAGGATCAAGTCTGAGCAATTTGAACAATGTATTCATTTGGGGTTTTTTTTCCCACTACTTTATAGAAGATTTGTGCTCTCTTATCAGCAAGGAGATCAAACTAGTCAATCCTAAAGGAAATCACTGACTCAGTGGCATGAGTTTGAGCAAACTCCAGGACATAGTGAAGGAGAGCGAGGCCTGGCATGCTGTAGTCCCTGGGGTCGCAAAGAATCGGACATGATGAAGCGACTGAACGACAACAAAGAAAATCAACGCTGAATATTTACTGGAAGGACTGATGCTGAAGCTAAAACTCCAATACTTTGGCCATCTAATGCAAAGACCCGATTCATTGGAAAAGACCCTGATGATGCTGGGAAGGACTGAAGGCAGGAGGAGAAGGGGATAACAGAGGATGAGATGGCTGGATGCCATCGCTGACTCAATGAGCACGGATTTGAGCAGACTCCAGGAGATGGTGATGGACAAGGAAGCCTGGTGTGCTGCAGGGCATGGGGTCGCAAAGAGTCGGACACAACTGAGTGAGTGAACAAAAACAATATGGAAGCCAACTTAAATGCTTTTCTAACTTTTATGTATTATGTCAGGTAGAATTTAAAAGAATCCCTTTAAGTGTTAGATCCACCTCATTCTGATCATCAATCTCTTCCAGTGGAAACCGTTCATTTGCCTGCAATCTGCTCTAGTTCAAAACACCCCTTTCTATACAAATACGTCCATCAGCGTCTATAATTTGCTAAAAGAGGACACTCTGCTTTCACGATTCAATGAAAACACCTCACGAACTTTAGGATGTTCAACTCACAGACTGTCTCACAATGACATTCTCTTACCTCCTGCAAAAACTTCTCACTCATTGGACTGAAGGGATGTCCTGGGGGCTTGATCCCCGACACCACTAGTCCGGAGCTGAACACCCGGGGCCTCTGGAGGTCCGGCTTGAACTTCTCGTAGAGGCCGGCAGCCGGCTTCAGGTCAGCACCTGCCGCCTTGTCCTCTTTGGGGAGAGCCACGCTGCACGCAGGCGGGGCATAAGAGAGCCCCACGGGAACCAGCGAAGCGTCCACCTGGCTGAGAGTCTGCGGGCTCCTCCGGATGTAGGTGATGATTTTGGGCCTCACGTGCTTGGGCTTGGGCATCACGACGGGCCTGGGGTCCACCCGCTCTTCCCTCTTCTCAACCGGGGGGCCCACCGTCCCCTCCAGTGAGGTGGGTGTGTCCTCAGGACGGGGGAGGCCCCCAGGGCAGGCGTTCTTGGCAGGCACTTTGGGGGAGGTGTGTGACAACCCAGTGCTGTCAGTGGGAGGCAGGGTGGCCGGGGGGGACCCCACATCCACACTTGATGTGCCCAAGTCCTGAAAGCAGCTGCTGGGTGGCGGGGGCGGACGGGCCACATTCACAGTTGTCTCTGGGTGGAGGGATGCGGGGCCACCAAGAAGGACATCTGCCCTCGTTGGGGAGGTGCTTTCAGTCTTCACTGCAGGTTCTAGATGGTTCCTGGTCTCTGCAACAGACAGAGAGACCTCTTGGCCTTCCTCAGCTTCTGAGCGGCTGCTTGGAGGGTCGGGGGGCTCAGGGACCCCAGTTTTGCTCTCTCCAACAGAGGAATCTGAGTCAAAAACCATAGGGTTGACACTGTTCCCACCTCCCAGGATGCCTCTCTCATCGCTGGCACCAGAGGGCCTGCTGTCAGTTGAATCTCCAGGAACAAAAGCTATGGGACCATCCCCTGGTGACACGCCGCTGGGCACCATTTCACCCAGCTTCCGAGCTGCACCTGGCAAACTTCTGGCCGTGGGTTGCTGATCCGCAGCTCCTGAGGAACCAGGGCTCGGTTTGGGGGTGGTTCGGAGATACCCGTCCTCACCTCCCTTCTCCGGCTCACCACTGTCTCTTCCTGCGTCCAGGGGGTGGGGAACGCTGTGTGCCAGGCTGCTCAACCCAGCGGCTGAGGCTCCTGGCTGCACCTCCCCAGCCGGCTCCTTTCTCCCAAGAGGTGACACGCCATGCCCCTGACGACACCCCAGCTCGCCCACCTGGGTGGACTTGAACTCCTGCACAGCCCCGGGCTGGACAGGTTTCAGCTCTGTCTTGGGCTCCGCTTTCCCTGGACCTACTTGTGCTTCTGGCCTCCTTGGGACATCCTTCGAGGCTGGAGCGCAATCGAGAGCGCACTCTGGATGGGCAGAAGGTGCTGTGTTCTGGGCGCTGAGCTGGGGTACCCGTCCCCTCTCTGGATGGGTCTCTAAGGGGACGGTCTCCATGGTTACTGAGGTAGATGGTTTAGGATGACGTGCGCCCTTTCCTTCTGAGGTCCCGTCCGCCGGAGGACAAGACAGCCCTGGAGAAGGGGCTGTCCCCGTCTTCAGCAGCCCCTCCCCACCACTGGGCACCAGATGCGGGGCTTCTGGGGACCCCAGCCCTGTGGGTTGTGGAAGCGGCCAGGCCAGGCCCCCAGCCCACTCCTTTGTGAGCACGTCCACTACTGCAGCAGTACTGCTAACTCTTTCCAAAGAATGCCTCCTCAGTTCCTCGTTGTCAAGGGTCTTGGCCAACTTATCCTTGGGGAGAGGCCAGGGGACATCAGCCTCCCGCTTAGCTGGAACCTCCAGGCTGGACTCGCCCATGACAGTCCTCCGACTCGGCAGACCTGGTCCCTGGAGACCACGAAGGACCTGCAGGTGGTCTGCGCCTCTCTCCAGCTCGGACTCTTCATTCCGTTCTCTCTGAGCCATCGGAGAGAATTTAAAATCCTTCAGGCCGGTGGGGCCAGCCTGAGATGCCTTTGCAAAGCCCTGAAGTGGGTGAAACTCCTTCGGGACACAGGGACTACTCTCTGGTGCCCTCGAATTTGCATTTCCAACTTCCTCTGGCACAGCACACGTGGCAGGCTCGTCAGAAGAGGAGCTAACCTCCAACATGATGGGGTTGGCATTGGCATCTCCCAAATTCAGGACTCGGTCATTATTATTTTTTGCTCCGTTTCTGCTATCCCGCAATTCGCTGTAACATGACTTCTTAGGTGCCACAGGAACGCTCATTTTCCAGCCGTCAGTGGGGGCTGCCTGCCATGCAGTCCTTCTTAATGGAAAGGGGTCTCCTTCAAGCTGCTACCTGGAGAACAGGAAATTCTCAAGCTGCTTGTTGCCCCCTGACAGCGTCACCAGGACAATCCTGCTTTCATCATTTTCGGAGCAGTTTTAAAACTGAGCATTGTCTTCACACACAGAAGGATGACTTATCTGTTAGGTTCCGGCTGAATGAGACCCAATTAGTCCATGAGACCTAGAGAGAAATAAAAAGAAAAGTACACTAGATTGACAGATAGAAACTCTCGGTAAACACAGATTTATTCATCACTTTCCTACCATTACTTCTTTCACTCAACCCAGATACTATTTCTCCAAAACTTTTCTGATAGGGGCATGGGAGAACATAACATCGAAATGATTAATGTTAGAAATGGATTATAAATACACATTAAATCTTAAGTTTATATTTTAAAAATTCACAAGTTCATACTGATGATACTGATTAAAAAGGGCGGACGAGAAAGGAAGGTTCTTCTTCACAGAAGAATACCAACTGATACAAGAAAAATTAGACAATTAGAAAAATCACCACTTTGTATTCACCAGAGTAATAATTATCTTGGATGAGGACACCAACAGTTGCTAAAATCACCAAGTGCAGAACTGTTGGGAAACAGGATATTTACACAATCGTAGAGCACCACCCTCCAGACTGCTTTATTTCCTACAAAGGAAAACTTCATCTGTACAATGGAGAAACCTGGTGGACGTCATCAAATTTAGTGTATCAGTATAGAAAGCAATATCACACACTCCCAGCGTTAGGTTGTTCTCAGGCCTCACATCCCCTGTGAGAGTATTCTTGCTATAAATATTCTTTTCCTTTCATCTGCTTGCATCTACACATAGCGTGTACTTTTTCCATTAATGGGATCATTTCCTATAAGCTCAATTTTTGTCAGTCATTTTTTTTATTTGTCCCTTCTCCTTACTCCCCACCACAGGATACAGTAACATCCTAGCTTAGGTCTTTCCACTCTTTTCCGCCATGTTCACAGAATCCTGTCAAACACACACACCTATGATTAACACACGTACACAACTAAATCGAGATAGATAACCAACAAGGGCTGACTGTACAACCCAGGGAACACGACTCAATATTCTCTAACTACTGTATGAGAAAAGAATCAGATAAGAATCAGAAAAGAACAGATATAAGCATATGTATAACTAAATTGCTTTGCTGTACACTTGAAATGAACACAGTACTGTAAATCAACTATACTCAATACAATTTTTAAATAAAAAACAGAATAAAATAACAGACAAACACACATGCCTGAGCACAGGTGTACACCCTCCCCTCCCTGCCGTGTTGCACTTCCGTCTTGTCCACTCTGCACTCACATCCTCATCTTCCCACTCCTGAGGTCAGGCTGGTCCCGAGAAGGCCCGTGGTACCCCCAGGTCCTGCCTCAAGCCTAACCAGGATACTGACACTCTGATCCCAGCCTCAGTTCCCTGACACAGAGGGGAGTCTCAGGAAATCCATATTTCTTTCTTTATTCAGTTTTTAAGGTGTTTTCCTTGTGCCTCTGGCACAAATACAAAAAGCATGTAGGTAAATCAATAAGACAGCAGTTTAAGAGAGCTTCACGCTCTCTGGGTCGGGAAAGTCACAGAAAGCAAGAATTCCACAAATGTGACACCAACCCACAGAGAAAGCATCTCTAATTCTCTGAGGGCAGGATTATACGCATGAAACCAACAGACCTCTTGAGCTTGAACTGGGGAGGCTGGCAGCAGGAAATCAGTTCTCAGCAGTGACAACCCAAACCAGAGTATCAGACACTGCAGTCCACAATGTGATTGCTAGAGAGTGACAAGTGACCAGTGCTTTCTAAAATCCAACACGGACTCAGCATCAGGCTCACTGACACATCAGGTAAGCACTGCACCCTCTTGCCTGCCAACAAACAAAACCGTCTTTGTCCATCATGAACCATCAGGCATGTCTCCGGCTCTCCTGACTCTCCCCGGCTCACAATCTCTGCTGATGGTTTAACCAACTTGTCTAGAACCTTTTCAGTTGGGTTTATATATGTTCTTGCATCATTAAGCAGATGGATAGGATCTAGGTCCTCATATACAATCTCTTCCTCTCTCTTGCGCTTCAATTTCCTGTTACCATGTTTGTTCTGCAGGGAAGGCATGCCTGGATACAGAAGACCTCAGCAGACCCCCATCTCTGTGCTGTCCACTAATGGACCATACCATGATCTGAATGATGGGTGAAGGCCTAATTTCCCAGCTTGACATTCAAGGTCTGATGAGCGCTGGGCCCATGTATGCTTCCAGACTTCAATCCCCTTTACTTTTCTTCTTGAAATGTGCCTGCCAGTAAAACTGGCCTTCATATTCCATAGCTGCTTGCTTCCCAGGTGGCGCTGTGGTAAAGAATCCATCTGCCAATGTAGTAGACATGGGTTCAATCCCTGGGTTGGGAAGATCCCCCTGGAGTAGAAAATGGCAACCCACTCCAGTATACTTGCCTAGAAAATTCCATGGACAGAGGAGTCTGGTGGGTTATAATCCATGGGCTGGCAAAGAGCTGGACACAGCTGAGCAACTGAGGACAAGCACCCCACAGCTTCACCCTTTGAGCTCAAAAGGCCACCTCTTTCATTAGGCTTTTCCCGATTTCTCCTTTCTCTCCTTTCCCAAAAAAAGGTGAAGAAGGAGCTTGATATTACTTCTCCATATCCTGAATCCCTGGATCTTTCCTTCTGGCACTATCATACCGTATTTTAAAAATTATATTTATGTACATCTTTTATGTACATAATTTTTTAAAAAATATGACTTCCCTGGTGGCTCAGGATGGTAAAGCATCTGTCTACAACGTGAGAGACCTGGGTTTGATCCCTGGGTTGGGAAGATTCCCTGGAGAAGGAAATGGCAACCCACTCCAGTACTCTTGCCTTGAAAATCCCATGGACGGAGGAGCTTGGTGCAGGCTACTATCCATGGGGTCGCAAAGAGTCAGGCACGACTGAGCGACTTCACTTTCACATCTTTTATTGGGCTTCCCAGGTGGCACTAGTGGTAAAGAACCCACCTGCCAATGCAGGAGATGTAAGATATCTGGGTTCAATCCCTAGCTCGAGAAGATCCCCTGGAGAAGGGCATGGCAACCCACTCCAGTATTCTTGCCTGGAGAATCCCATGGACAGAGGAGCCTGGCAGGCTACAGTCCATGGGGTCACAAACAGCTGGAGATGATTGAGTGACTTAGCACACACATCTTCTTTTATTATACTTAGATGAGCCTTTTTCCACAGTTACAGTTTCATTATAGCTGTGTGTGTCTTATTTTCTTTATTAAACTACAAGCTCACCAGGCTGTAGGTTAATAGCTCAGATACCTCTCTATTCCCTACAGTGTCTGGGACAGCATTTTTGTACACAGCCGGCGCTTGGGATTATCTCCTCCCAACTTGAGCTCAAAATGATGAATCACTTTCAATACAGCATGGGCCCTAATTTTTTTTTTCCGTCTTTTAAGATGGAGATTACAAAGCCCACCTCCCCAACTGGTTAACCAGTAAGTCACTCTCTTCCCTTCCCCCTAGGAGGGCTATACCAGAATACTCAGGGCCTTCCTTGGTAAAGAATCTGCCTGCAATGCTGGACACCCAGATTCGATCTCTGGGTCAGGAAGATCTCCTGGAGAAGGAAATGGCAACCCACTTCAGTATTCTCCTTGGAGAATTCCATGGACAGAGGAGCCTGGTGGGCCACAATTCGTGGTGTCGCAAAGAGTCAGACATGACTGAGCAACTAATACATTCTGATCATCATGATTGATTTATATTTGTCATAATATTTATTTTAATTAGAAGATTTAAAAACTAAAGAAAGTTTGAGGGATTTTTATGTTATTAAATGGAGACATGGGTTTTAAAAGATATGAAAAATACTGTATTTTCCTTCTGAGCTGCCAAGTCTGCTAGGGAATGCTTTATCAGTTGTGAATTTTCACATAAATATTCAAGTGCTGTGCCTTTGAATGTAAATGCAATTCCATCTGACTCAATAAAACTTAGTCACCAAAGAAGCTTCAGCTAAAATTCCTACCATGCAACAAATTATCCTTCAGAAAAACTTAAGAATACAGAAAAATGTATAGGCTGTAAACCCAAAATGTAACGGGAAATACAATAATGATGCAAAAAAGTCAAAATACCAACCTTCAAAGTTTGACATTTTTACTGAGCAATCTATTGAGGTCTATAATTTAATAGGATAGTTTTATGTGAAGTGACTTGCAAGCGTTCACATACAAGTTAATGTATTCAACTATTTTAGAGAGTCTTGTGGTAAGCACTCATCTGTGCTTTCTGCAATGGCAATTATTTAGGAATAGCCAGGTTCTTGGTCCTATTTCATAATGCTGTATATGTTTATTCTCAACAGGTATAGGTAGGTTAAAACTCGATGCACTGCTGACTGAATGAACTTTACAAATTCAGTTTCATTGCTTGAGTAAAAGTTGAATCACTGGTTGGGAGATGGTAACTTACATTCCAGGACACTGTAGCTATCCGTGGTACTGAATTCTGTGCAAGTTTGCTAAATTATGTAAAACTAGAACCATTCTCTGCAGCTGGCTTTACTCTCCTTATCTATGTCCATAATATGAGTACTACATCACATTTTACTCTAACATATAATCAGAACTGTGTTCAGAAAAAATCTCCCTTTTCTTCTTAGTTAACAGAGGCTATTTTATTTTTATTTTGAGTGAAGAATGTGTAAACAAAATGCTCTATTTTGTAAAGGGCCAGGAAAAGACATAACTTGGCTTTCCAAAGGCTAGACCAATCTTCAATTCGGTTCAGTTCAGTTGCTCAGTCGTGTCCGACTCTTTGCGACCCCGTGAATTGCAGCACGCCAGGCCTCCCTGTCCATCACCAACTCCCGGAGTTCACTCAAACTCACATCCATCAAGTTGGTGATGCCATCCAGCCATCTCATCCTCTGGTGTCCCCTTCTCCTCCTGCCCTCAATCCCTCCCAGCATCAGAGTATTTTCCAACGAGTCAACTCTTCATTTCATCAAAATATTAAATGAATTGGTATTTTAGTTATCCCCAGTAAAAATGTTGCATGCTCCTCCAAAAGAAGCCTCTTTTGCATTTGACAACAGAAAGTATTTGTTTTCCACGTTAAAAAAAAATCCTTACTTCCAGGACAGAGTATCACCTAGAATATATAGGGCATTCATTTTTGCCTATTATGTGTAATATTTGTTTTTGTCTTGAGTGATT
The DNA here is from genome assembly GCA_006410875.1 of Neotragus pygmaeus. Classification (NCBI taxonomy): domain Eukaryota; kingdom Metazoa; phylum Chordata; class Mammalia; order Artiodactyla; family Bovidae; genus Neotragus; species Neotragus pygmaeus. The sequence continues at coordinate 425,911 of SJYV01012075.1, read as the reverse complement.
TTTTCTAAAATTCAAATACTTACATTGCCCATTATTTTTTAAAATGGAATTTCATTGTGTAAAAAAATAAAAAATATACCAAAGTCCCCTACTCCCACCATAAAAAACAGAGATTAATGTGTAGAACCCCAGATTTTTAACACTCAGGGAATCAGCTTTTTAACTCCAGGTTTATACTTTGCATATCATGGACACCTCTCCACATAAATACATGTAATAAAAACTTTATTTCTTTTAATGGTCACTTTTACCATAATTTCCCTGTCAATCTCTCACTGTCAGACTTTAGGGTGTTTTCAGCTTTTGTCTTTTAAAATAGTTCTTCACATAAAATTGTGGAATATATATCTTTATGTCCCCCTTACTTCCTTACAATACATTCCTAAAGGTAGTCTCATTGTGTAAACAGGAAAGCACATTTGCATCTTAACACACAACTTGAAGCCCTATTAGGGTTTTTTGTTTTGTTTACAGGCACAGTCTATGCCCAGACTATATGCCAGGCTCTGGCACGTAACGGGTGCCCCATAATTACTTGTTGAATAAATGCAAATTGCCCTCAAGAAAACAGTGTCAATCTTCCTTCTCTCTCTCAATTTCCCTACTATCTATCTGTCCCATCTCCTCTCTTCCGAAATTGTTCATGACCACAATGACCAGATTATTTGCCATTTGAACAGCCACACTATTTTTCTGCTTAGGAAACTTTTCATTTTTAATTAAAGCATAATTTATCTATGGTAAATTGTACCCTCTTTACTGTACCGTTCTGCAAGTTTCAGCAAATGTAATCAACCTTGTGACGACCACCATCACAATCAAGATACAGAACAGTTCCAGGGGCTCCAAAATCCCCCGATTTGCTTCCCTTACCCTTTTCCTTACCCTGCCCCCTGGCAACCGAGATCTGATTTTTGTTCCCACACTTAGTCTTTTCTAGAATGTCATTTAAATATAACTATACAGTGTGCAGCCTCTATGCCTGGCTTCTTTCCCAAGCACAGTGCATCTGAGATTCATCATGACCTGGGGTCATTCATCATGACCAGAGTTCATTCGTTTCTATGGCTAAATACAATTCCACACTATGTACCACAGTTTGTTCACACCTTCCCCGGTTGAGGAACATTTGGGTTATTTCCAGATTGTGGCAATTATAAATAAAGCTACTAAAAACATTCACGTACAAGATTTTGTATAGAACTAGAACACTTCTAAATTCTTAGAATTTAAAAATGCTAAGACAGAATGCCAAGACACCAAGCACAGACTAGACATCTGGACACTCTTCAGAACACACTTCTCACCACCCAAGGTGATCTGGTTCTTGTGGTTATTTGCCTGTGTATTACCAGCCTCCCCTTGTCCTCTATAAGCTCCAGGAGAGCAGGCAACCCCCACCCAACCATCCCATCTTCTATTCACCACTCCCGTCTCAAGCCCACAACAGTAGTAGGCACACCGCAGGGACTCAAAGGCACTTTTTAAGAAATGAAGTTCACTCAACACTAGGAATTTATTTTCCACACTTGAATAGCATTTACCATTTCCAGGTGCTATTTTCAGTACTTTGCTGCACTGAATCCATATAACAACCCTATAGCTAGATTTTGCTATCTTGTTTTTACAGATGAAGAAACTAAGGCAGAGAGACATTAAATAACTTCTGAAAGTATGAGGAAGAGCTGGAATGTAAATCCACAGTCCATACTCTTAAGCCCCCAGGCCAAGCTTCCACAGAATCATCAATTTTTAAAGTCGATAGGTTTAAAGTCTTGCTATTTTATTTCCTCATTACTTTACCTCTAGTGACATTACGCATCATTTCATACGATGTTCAGCTATTTGTACTTCCTCTTTCATGCTGTGTATCTCCAAAGTGAAATTCTCTCTAACCATTATTTTTAATGGCAAATATGGGAGACAAGTTATTTCCAGATTTTATCAAGCTAACATATTGAAGGCTAATATTCCATCTACAAAGTACTAGATGAGATCCAAACTCTTCCAATATTATCACATTCTTGCATTTATTAATAAGAAACCGAAAAGAGAGACAGGCTTCAAATCTAGATAAAAGCAGATCCTTTCTGACGTACAGGAAAGGAAGAGTATCCATATATAGGACTCCATATATAGTATCCATATGTCTGACTCAACTGGCTGAGTCAGACAAGGCTTTGGTTATACTGTTGTTGGAGGAGTGAACAGCATTTAAAAAAAAAAATGAGCTCCAACATTCACTTGTAAGGCATGTCCTCTTTTCTCGTCCAAGGGCTATCTGGCCTGTGAACTCATAACCTGGCTGCTTCACAACCTATGCCACCTGCCTGGCAGGTGAAGGGCAACTGAGGACCCACTCGTTTGAATTTAGAGCATCTTCTCCTATTCATCTACCTGCCCAAGTATTAATATAATGCTGTAAGATTCACAAGTTTGTTCCCTTCATTTCTAATCACAAATGGCTTATGTGAATATTCCAACAGACCCTAGAAACACGCAACAAATCTAGAACGGGCAAGGAACACATCCCCTTCTTTCTTTCCCACTTGTCCTATGGCTCAGTCTGCTCTACAGTGTGGACACTGGGCCAGGCAGTTCCAGGAGAATCCTTAAGTCTGCTTGAACAGGTAGGGAGGGAGAATGCTTCCTGGAGGCTGGGGTTGAGGGCGTTGCAAGTACAACTGGGAGACAGGACCAACACTTTCTCAAACTTCTCTGCCAGACCCTGGTCAACTTCACTTCTCCAAGTGTGTTTATTTCAAAGTCGCAGGGGTGCTCAAAGCTGCATACCTTGACCTCTTCCATGTACCTTAGACTATGGCAATGGACTTGAGCATTCACAACGAGGGTGGCATATGACCCTTGTTTATCTGCAGGACTGTACCCTGTAAACCTCAGGGATTGTCTGCTATCTGAAAGGAAGAAAGAACTCTTTCTCACAGCATCAGGGATAATGCGAGCATTACCTGCAGCTCAAAAGCCTGCACAGGTTGGGGGTAAGGAGGGGGTACCCCCCTTATGAACTGAGACAGTAGCACTGACATAGATGCACTGCCATGTGTAAAACAGATAGCTAACGGGAAGCTGCTGTATGGCACAGGATCCCCAGCTCGGCACTCTGTGGTGACATAGCGGGTGGAGGGGGTTTTGGAGGGAGCCTCTAGGGGGAGGGGCTACATGTATACACACAGCGGATTCACACTGTTGTGCAGCAGAACCTAACACAACACTGTAAAGCAATTATACTCTAATTAAAAAGAAAAAAACAGTCACTGCCAGATTAAAGATCTTGAAATTTAAAAAGGCAACAGCCTGCACCGGGTCACTGGAAATGGGGCTCTTTCAAATCGACTCTTTTCTGTAAGGTACATTTCTTCATCTTTCATCAGAAGCATATAACCTCTTTTTCTGTCAAATGAACCAGATACCTAGAAGGATAAAGTTAAATATTTAACACCAAGGTGGAACAAGCAAAAAAAAAAAAAAAA
>SJYV01012075.1:398763-422293 GCA_006410875.1 Neotragus pygmaeus | reverse complement strand
TTTTTCTGTCAAATAAACAAGAAACCAAGAAGAAAAAAGTAAAAAATTAAACACCAAGGGGGAAAAAAAAAAAAAAAAAAAAAAAAGTGTGTAACAACCAGAGAGCAAATAAACAAATGGCATGGTGACTTCAAAAAAAACAAAACAAAACAACTCCAATTAAATGGAAAGGGATATACTTTCACATCCCAAGGCTTTTTGTTAAAAGTCTCTGTATTTCTCTTAGTTATACTATGTAATGAATAAGGCATTTTGATCACCATGTTTGGAATGTCTTAATCTCTATGGGAGAGATAAAGAAATGAAGATAAATAGAAAAAGAAAAAATATATTCCTTAGTTAGGAACCAACTTGGCCTAGAAACATGCAAGAAAAATAAATGATCTATGCTGGGGAGAATGACTGGTTCTTCTATACAATCAAGATGAATGAGTAATATTGCTTTAGTGGACTTGTAGGATTCCTCCAACATTTCAACAAAACTTGCAGAAAAATAGTACAAAACAAAACAAGTAAGAAACCTTAAGATTTCCAACAAAATTCAAGAATGCTTCCTTAAAGAGCAACATGGTGATACATGTCTGAATAGCATACAACCCACAATCCTACGGTGGAAAGCTGGCCTGTAAGCATTTCTGGGATAGCACGGGGGCTTCACGCATCACATCTGGATGATCAAAACTGACAACTTCCATAAGCAACAAAAATCAAACACTCTCAGAAAGCACAGACCTGAGTAAGGATGAATTTTAATGTGCATGTTTTAAATATTTAAAACCACAGTTTAGAAATTCACTCTTAAATAGCATGAGCTGCTCAAACATCCATTTTAATCAAAGACTCTCAAAGAAATACCATAAGTCTCATGCTTCTTATCTTTTCAATAAAACAGCCGAAAAGCTAATTAGTCACTTTCCATTTAGTGATTCACAATCACATCCTCTTAAATACATGACCTGGGTGCATAAGTTTTAGGCCCAAGAAACAGAGCCAGGATGCTAACTGCCCCTCTAACAAGGGGTCCAGACAGTGGCCAGGAAGGATCCTGACCAGAAGTCCCGTCCCAGGACCACCTTCTGACCCGGCCACGCTTCAAGGCTGAGGGGGCACATTTACACACTGACTGCCCTCCTTCTGACCAGAGAAATGGCATCCGGTTGACTGTCAGGGCCCCTTCTGAACTAACACAGAAGAGTCCAGGTTAGAAGTACCCAATGAGGACCTAATCGAGAAAACACAGACTATTGCAAACCATGGTATCCTGCACCTCCAGGGGCCTAGGAAGAAAGAGAATTCCAGGGGGATAGAACAGGTCACAGACCAATGGAATCACTGGCGGCAGATCCCTGAACAGTAACAACAAGCATCTGAAGTCAGGGAGCTATGATAACGTTCCAAGCAATAATGATGTTCACCTTGAATCCCATATTTTAATAGACTATCAAGTATGAGAATACATTCATTTTCAAACACACAATAATTCATACATATACATATATTACCCTAAAGACTATACTTCTGCAAAATGAATATAGAGATGTAGGAAGATTATGGGGTCCAGCATGGGCCGCCAAAGTAAACAAGGGTGGGACTCAGGCCCGGAGGTGAGCTGGTTCAGACGGGAGCAGAACAGGAGCGGGTGGGAGCCGGATCCTCTGAGAAACAGGCAACTGCCCGTCCTGCTTGTGTCGAGTGACTGTTCTGCAGGCTCCAGGCTCTTTCTTCGCCAGTGAAGCGGGAGGCTCTTTCTTCCCTGTTTGTCTCTAAGAGCAAAGAAACCTTCCCAGATGCACCCCTAGGTTACCCCTTAAAGGGCAGGGGAACGGAAGCTGAAGCAAAATGTGAAGATTTTAATGATTTTAGTGAAGATCTAAAGCTACAAACTCACTGAAAAGATCTATGAAGTGACTTCTCCATTTAAATTTAAATTTAAAATTTACAAGATCTGGGATTAACAGATACACACTTCGATACATAAAACAGATAAACGACAGAGACCTGTAAAATACAGAGAACTGTAGTCAATATCTTATAATGGAAAAGATTGAAGAAAGATTCTATAATTATATATATATATATATATAACTATAATTGAATCACTTTGTTCACCTGAAACACAACACTGTAAATCAACTACACCTCAATCAAAAAGTAACACTGACAAAATATAGAGAAAGAAAGAGAGCAACCCCATGGACTATATACCCTGCCAGGCTTCTCTGTCCATGGGATTCTCCAGGCAAGAATATTGGAGCGGGTTGCCATTTCCTTCTCCAGGGGATCTTCCCAGCCTAGGAATTGAACTTGTATCTCTTATGTCTTCTGCATCGGGAGGCAGTTTCTTTACACTAGCACCACCTGGGAAGCCCAAAATAAATAAATGGTAGTAGTATTGCATCACTGCAGTAAAAGCATGTGCACAACTCTGCTCCATGCTTGCGAGGGCCTCAGAAGGGGTCCTGCCTGCAGACTGGGGGATGCGTTTTGCTACTGTTTGCTCTGGCCGGTGCCCACCAGCATCCACCACAGAGGACCCGCGTCTGCATCTGACTGCACTCTGAGCGCCCTCCACTTTTCCCTGCTCCATACTCTGCCCATCTGAGCCCCAGGCCCGGCTCCTCTCTACTTAGTGGTCACCCTTCTCTCCACTCCAGAATTTGCACAGCTCATCAACACTGAATAAATCCCTAGCCTCTGTTCCAGGGACCAACTCCCTACCTAGAAAGGCACTGGTGAAAGCGTCCCCTGAGCAGACTCTTATCTTTAAACGACTGGCTATCATCAGATAAAACAAGGAGCTGTTACTTCAGGCCAAGTGCCAGGACACGGAAACAGTTTCATTTTTGGAAGAACAGGTGACTCAGCACAGTTCCTCTCCAACACCACCATCTCCAGGCTGCAAGTTCCTGGAGAGCGGAGTCTGGGCTCAGCGGAGTCTCAATAGTCCAGAGAGGCACCTGCATGAACAGTCTACCAGGTTAATGGGACCAGATTAGTCTGCGGCAGGAAGAAGCAGGGTTGCAAGACACTGGTATTATTACTAGAGAGCCGTAACATGCAGACCGTAACATGCGCAGTTCACACCTGCTGAAACCCAGTTCCCACGTAAGCAGAGCCACGGGCCAGCAGTCCACACGTCCTCCACGAACACCTCACTTCTGCCCCTTCTGATCCCATGGTTCGTGGCTCCTTCTGTAGGTGCCTGTCTCCCAGCCTGTCTAACCCTACTTCGTTCACAGAGCCTGGCTGCTCTTCAAGGCAGAGTCCTTGCCTTTCAGCATCATACATCCCTTTTCCAGGCCTTCCGCATAGCAGGCACTCAATAAAACTTAGCTGGATCCCAGACAAATCCTCATGATTTCTGACGGGGGGATGGGCAAGCACTGCCATCCAAGCCACGTGTGTGAATTCTCGCCCCACTCTTGCCCTGCTCCGAGAGCGCCCACAGGCATCTGGACCCCACGGAGGGCTGTCTGGCGGGTCCCACTGACATTATGCTCATGGCTAAACCCTCACCAGTGTCCAAGGAGCTCTGCTGCCCAAACCAGATTAACTCACTCACTGCATATGTACCAAGCATCTACTTTGTGCCAAGGTGGCCAGGTGCTAGGAAGAGAGGGACTAAGACGGGTATCCTGATGGCACAAAAGCCCTTCTGGTCCACAGGCTGTGTCCATCCCCAGGGCCTCGTGGGTTGCATTAGCAACAGGGAAATCGTGCTCACACCGTCCAACATCCCCCTTCATTCCACACACCCTGCTGGTCAGGAACTGGGCGCCCGCAACTCCTGTACTCCTCGGGATCCTTACCGCTTTCCACCTGGCATGACTTTTTCTACATCCCTGTCTTTTCTTCTCAACTCAACTTTGAGCCCTCTTTAGGGGCAGCACTGGCTCCTGGTTCATCTCATCTCCACTCCTCACAGTTACCCCAATGCAAAGAGCAAGGTGGCTACATCCATCCGTGTCCTCCCAGGCAGACTCTCCTACTGGGACTCCCTGCCAGGCCCCTATGGCCCCCAGATAGGTGTCCCTGGATTAGCAGACCCAAGCCCCATCGCACAGTGACCCAGATTCACTGACTCTTCCATTCCCATCACCCATAAACTGAATCCACGCCTCTTCCACATCTGTTCCTCGCGCCTCCTTCTGGAATTTGCTGGGGGGCAGGGGAGGGTGTTTTCCAGGGTGCAGGAAGCTGGAGATGAGCTCTGTTATCGAGGCCAATTTTTTTTTCTAATGTCTTAGCCACATACCTGAACTACCAGCACTTCCCTAACATTTCTTTATACATGTATCCCTTTGCTGAAAAGGTGTCACTAGCCTGGCCTCAGTTCGATAAGCTTCTTTTTGAGGTTTTAGGCACAAAGTGAATTTATCCCTGAAAGTCCCAATCACCAAGCAACAACTTGCCTGCTGCTGCCTGGATCCTCTTGCCTCCTTCTTGAAACCAACAGCTGATCTAGCGAGCAACACTGCAACCCCCCGGTACCCTCCCAGCCTCCAAGACTGCACAACACAGGCCCAGCAGAGCATCTTAAATTACAGGGAATCAATATAAATCTCCCTCAGCAAACACATCTAAGCTGAGGAAACTGTCGACAGGAGGCATTTGCATCTCTTGATTGGAATCAGGTCCAAAAACCCATTGAATCCAAGTACTGCAAAGCTGTTTTACAAACAATCGCTTCTGATTACAAGGGGAACTGTGTGGGCCACATCTCTGAGCTGGAAAGGGGCTTGTTCCTATATTAAACTAATATTTTAGGCATGGAGCTTACATCACTTGAAACTACATTCAATTCAGGGGGGAAATGCAACTTCCATTTCCCCCCTGAATTATTCAAAACTCTCTCTAATTTTCAGTGCACATAAATAACACTTTCCTTTAATAAAAATGCTCCTCTGAGGAACACCTCTGGTCTTTTGTCTCCCTCTTCGAATAGCTGATAATTAATGGACTTTTAACATTTTGGGGTATGAAAAGTGTTAATTATATTCTTGGAAATAACCGTCTGTATTCAGCAAATTCTTTGGACTTGATCGGCTCCGTGAAAGCTTTGTTAGTGGCTCTGTACAGTCAAGACTTTCATCTTTTTCCTGGTTGATATCTTTGCTCACAAATCCATTTCTCTAATTTGCCGTTTTCTCCTAAATGAATCTGTGATGTCTCTGGTGGGGATAGGCACGGAAAGGTAAAGCAATTCTTAAAAGGTGGTCACTACCACGTACAACACCTTTGCTTACAACCCTTCTGCCCCACCCCAGTTCTACCGTTAGTCACTCAGTCGTGTCTGACTCTTCATGACTCCGTGTACTGCAGCCCGCCAGGCTCCTCTGTCCATGGAGTTCTCCCATACTGGAGTGGGCTGTCATTCCTTTCCCCAGGCAATCTTCCTGATCCAGGGATAGATCCTGGGTCTCCTGCACTGGAGGCAGATTTTTTACCATCTGAGCCACCAGGGAAGCCCACTTGCTTTACAACACTTCTGTCCCACACCAGCTTTTAAGAAGACATTTGCAGGCGCACGGAGACAGGTGGCCATGCGGCCAGGCATGTACACAGCTCCTCCCGCTTGACATAATAAGTTGAGTCTCTGCTCTCTGATGGCAGTAGCCTCGTGCTCTTTATTTTCAACATAAAATGAAAAACATACAATTGAATATTATTTAGTCATAAAAAGAAGGAAACCCTGCCATTTGTAACACCATGGATAGATATGGAGGGCATATATGCCCTACTTTGGTTAAAATCCATTCATCTCCTGATGAACTTGCTTCCATGACTTGGCTATTTGTAAATAATGCTGTGTTGAACACTGGGGTGCAGACACATTTTCACAATAGAGATTTTGTTTCCTTTAGATAAATACCAAGAAGTGCAGCTGCTGGGTTATATGGCAGTCCTGGTTTTAACTTTTTGAGGAACCTGAATACTCTTTTCCATAGTTGCTGCACTAATTTGCATTCCCACCAACAGTGTACGAGGGTTGCCTTTCTTCCACATCCTTGGCAACACCTGTCATTTTTTGTCTTTTTGGTGATGGCCATTTTTAGCGGTGTGAGGTGATCTTTTATTGTGGTTTCTATTTGAATTTCCCTGGTGACTGGGGATGCTGGGCACCTTTCCCTGTGCCTGTGGGTCATTTGTAAAATCTTTGGAAAACTGTCTGTTCAGAGTCTCTCTTCATTTGTTAATTGAGTTGCTTGCTTTTCTGTTAAGGTGTATGAATTTTTAAAATGTATTGTGGATTATAAATCAATTATGTTGTTGTTCAGTCACCCAGTCGTGTCCAACTCTTTGCGACCCCATGGACTGCAACACACCAGCCCTCCCTGTCCCTCACCATCTCCTGGAGTTTGTCCAAATTCATGTCCATTCCATCAGTGATGCCATCCAATCATCTCATCCTCTGAAGCTTTCTCCTCCTTCTGCCCGCAATCTTTCCCAGCATCAGAGACTTTTCCAATAAATAAATTATACTCCAATATAAACAGAATTTTAATAAAGTAAATAATAAACAGAATCTGCACATATCCTCACTTGGCCCCTCCAGTCCCAGAAGCAGAGGGATTCCCAACACCTGGGGTCTTCTGGGATTCCTTCCCATCTTGTCAGGGTCTTTATCCTCCATTGACCTCATCTTCTGCATCAGAGGCTCTCAGCGTTGCCTACATATGGGAATCCCCTGTTCATTTTCAACATGGCTGATGCCTGGGTCTCCTCCCCCACCCCCGAAACGCCCTGACTTAGCTGTTCCAGGGCGGGGATGGGGGGGTGGGGAGGCGGTTGCTTGGGTGGCAGGTCCCTATTGCTTGTCTAACGGTAAGGCTCTATGCCCCAGGTGCGGAACACAGACTCGCAGCCACAGTGGCCTCAAGACGTGTGTGTGCCTGCCTGTGCTTACGTGCAGGTAAAATCCAAGAACACACAATTTACCATTCTGACCATCTTTGTTTGGTTGGTTCTGTGGCACTGAGTACATTCACGCTTCTCTGTGAGGGGAAGCACTCTCTGTGATGTGCCTCTTATGGAGGGAGTAATTGTGTTGCTTTTAAATGTTTATAAATCGGGGACGTTTCACATAAAAATGCAGATGTCTGGAATCTGGCAACGGAAAGGTAACACGGCCTCCCAGCCACAGTCGCCTGGGACCTGTGACGGCTGCCCGCTCAGGCAGAGTGTGGGTCTCAGGGTCACGGGGCTCCCCCACCACCTCCACCACTGCCCCCAAGCTACTCCCAGCCTGGTCCCTGCAGACAGGAGTTACCTTCATCCGTCACCAGAGTCAAGCCTCCTCACCCTGAGAACATCTTCAGTCTTCTGATCCACGTCTCTTGGTAGCTCTCCCTTCTCTCCCTCACCTCTCATTCACTCCCCAACGTCTTGAATCTCAGCTTTCTCCCTTCCGCTGCAGTCCCCCCAGCCAAGATCACTGACCTCACACCGCACACCCCAGGGACACAGCGCCGTCGCCAGACTCTCCAAGCTGCACTAGACGTGCTTGAATACTATGCTCTTCCGGAGCCCCTGTTTTCCACTCCCACCCTCCCCACCTCCCCTTCTTCTCACCTGGCTTCCATCCTTGGCTCACAGCAAGGGAAGACTCACCATGACCTGCTGGCTGGCAAGTCCAAACAGCGGGTTCCTCTGGGCGCCACGAGAGTCTGAGAGAAAGAGTCTGAGTTCTTGCCTCTGTCACTTAGGAGCTGTGCTTCGGGACCGGTTATTTAGCCTAAGCTCCAGTATCTGCACCTAAACAATGGGGGTAATCATTCCCACCCCCAAAACCCTGTAGGAGGCCCAAGAGGAGGTGTACAAAGCCTGACACTTACAGCCTAGCTGTCCCTGAGAACTCTCCGTGGTGACAGAAATGGTCCACACCTGCACTGCCCAACAAGGCGGCCACCACCTCCAGGTGGCTACTGAGGACTCAAAATGTACCTAGCGTGACTGAAGAATTAAACGTTTACTTTTTCAATTCAGTTCAGTAGCTCAGTCGTCTCCAACTCTTTGCGACCCCATGGACTGCAGCACGCCAGGCCTCCCTGTCCATCACCAACTCCCGGAGTTCACACAAACTCATGTCCATTGAGTTGGTGATGCCATCCAACCATCTCATCCTCTGTCGTCCCCCTCACCTGCCTTCAATCTTTCCCAGCATCAAGATCTTTTCCAATGAGTCAGTTCTTCACATCAGGTGGCCAAAGTATTGGAGTTTCGGCTTCAGCATCAATCCTTCCAATGAACATTCAGGACTGGTTTCCTTTAGAATGGACTGGTTGGATCTCCTTGCAGTCCAAGGGACTCTCAAGAGTCTTCTCCAACCAGTAATGTTAATTAATTTTAAATTTAATGATTACATGGGGCCAATGGCTCCCTACTGGATGGACAAATGCGAAACCAGCATCGGTGAACAGCTATAACTGTTGTCAGTAGGAACAAAGGGAACAATCATGATAAACTCCTCCAGCTCCAACTTCCCCCCTGAGCCTCCGGCTCTGAGGAACAGACTCAGGCTGGTTGAGAGCTGGTTCCATGAAAGAACTCTATGCTCGAAATTCATCTGCGGATACAGGAAACATTGCGGAATTGTCTGTCCAGCTTATTCATTAATTTGGCTTTGCTGGGTTTAGTTGCAGCATGCAGGATCTTCACTGTGGTCTGGGGGATTGTTTTTTTTTTGTTTTTTGTTTTTTCAGTTTAGCTTGCAAGATCTTTAGTTGCAGCTTATGGGAAATAGTTCTCTGACCTAGGATGGAATCCAGGCCCCCTGGATTGGGAGCTTGGAGTCTTAGCCACTGGACCACCAGGGAAGTCCCCTGTCCAGTTTTTTGCACCTGGTGAGGAAGTGGGCCATGACTACCATCTCAGGGACAGTCAGGAGGCAGCATCACTTCAGTCAAGTGGGGACCCCAGCTGCAAGGCACACCTCTGGAGCCCGAGCCTGGGAAACCCATTCCTCCCAGCAGGAGCAGAACCCAGGACCCAGCACAAAGGTTCTCCATCCTGTACCTATTAACATCCCTCTGTGCTCCTCCTGTCCATGACAGCCACAGTCCAGGTACCCACAGACGCCTCTACGTGGACCCCCTCCACGGGCCATCACCAGCTCTAAACTGATCCCTGGGTCTCCACCTTCCTCACGAGGCTCCCTCCCTCTCCTACCCCATCCTCCCAAAGGACAGCTTGAGGCATCTTAGACAACATCCCAAGTCCAAATCCAGCTGCTTGTGACCCAAATAACTTCTCACACTGTGAAAAGAAATCTTGGAAGTCATCTTCTTCCATCCTCTTATAAATTAAGAAACTAAACGAGGTCANGAATGCTTAATGAAAAGAAAGTACACACGTGACAAGAGAAATGAAGTCGAGATGGCAATTTTTTAACGTGGCAGAGAAATTCTATTTCATGGATCAGTGTTACCATACTTTGCGCAATTGTGATTTAGAAGTCATTTTTCTATCTTCTTGACCATTGCTGGGCACTGAACATGTTGCAGGGGGCTGTGGTGGTCTGGGAAACAGATAGAAAATGGATCATAACCCACGTCAAAGTGCGATGCTGAGAGAGGCTAGTTTGGTAACTCAGTATTTCTATCTTTTAACTTTTATTTTTGTTTGGCTGCATCGAGTGCCCTACAAGATCTTGGTTCCTGAACTGGTAACCGAACCCACACCTGTGCCCCTCCGCAGTGGAATCACAGAGTCCTAACCATTGAACCATCAGAAAATTCCCTGTAAACTAGTATTTTAAAATTGAAAACAGTAAAGAGGCAAAAATGATAACTTTCTGTATTCAGAAACCCAGCATCCCAGAGGATTTCCTCACTCAGACCCAATTCATAAGCAAATGACTGGAAAGCACAAGTAACCTACAGCCACAGCAGGACGTTCAAAAGGTCGAAGGATAACTTGGTGTTGATGAAACCAACATCCCAACTCCAGCCCCTCTCCCAACTACATAACTGTCNAGACCCAATTCATAAGCAAATGACTGGAAAGCACAAGTAACCTACAGCCACAGCAGGACGTTCAAAAGGTCGAAGGATAACTTGGTGTTGATGAAACCAACATCCCAACTCCAGCCCCTCTCCCAACTACATAACTGTCTGGGAAAAGGCAACACTTTCCTTCCAGAGTGGGTCTATGTACATTCTTCCTTTACATCAGGATTAGCACATATGCAAGCGGTTTTTATAGCTCTCTCCTCCCACACACTTCCACTATCTTGGAAGCTGGTGTCTGCCAGTCCACACAAAGCTGCCTATTTTCTCTGAAACAGCTGCTCATATGCCATTGTATCCATGTCAACTAATTTAATCATCCTTCACCAGGAGTCATTACGATTATCGCCAATCTTCTGCCATTATTAAAGTGCTCTGCCGATTTTGACTTCTGAATGTTTCTCATGTCCACCTTCTCATCCCGCTGACTCCATTCTGTATTCATCACCCCTCCCCTGGAACCGCCACAATATCCATGTAATGGATCCCCGTTGATTTGAACCCTCCCCTCACTGTCAATCCTAAAGAATATCCACCCTGAATATTCACTGGAAGGACTGATGCTGAAATTGAAGCTCCAATACTTTGGCCACATGATGTGAAAAGCCAGCACACTGAAAAAGACCCAGATACTGGGAAAGATTGAGGGCAGGAAGAGAAGGGGGCAACAAAAGATGAGATGGTTGGATGGCCTCAGTGACTCAATGGACACAAATTTGAACAAACTCCAGGAGATAGTGAGGAACAGGGGAGCCTGGTGTGCTGCAGTCCAAGGTGTCACAAAGACTGGGACACAAGTGAGTGACTGAACAACCCACTGTGCATCCTCCAAGATGCACCACAATCTACTGAACTACAATTTCGTATCTATCCCAAGTTTAAAACTCTTCACCAGCTGCCACTATGTACTCAGTGAGGGCCAAGCTCACTAGCACCTTATACAAGCCTCCTCCAAAGCTCACCTAGTACGGGCACATCCACTTAGTAACATCACAGTCTGCAGTCCACGCACAACATCAGGCTGCTCTGCACCCCTCTGCCTTTGGCCATGCTGTGCCCTCATCCTGGAACATCCTCCCATCTTATCTCATCAGCCTTCCAGGCAGCTCTCCCACCCCTTTCCCCAGGACGACGTCTCTGACCCTCAGGATGGACAATGAGTTTCCACAGCTGCCTGTACCTACCTCAGCCTTCCCTTGTACAACTCACAGTGGAGTCACTGCAGAACTCTCCCCACCTCTGCTGTGAACTCAGGAGGGAAAGAATCCTGCACCTCTGTACCTGAAATACAGCAGGCACGTACATGTTGATTGCAATGCACAGGTACGGAAACAGGACAGAAGCTGAGTTCCAAAGCGGCAAAGGGACAACGAAAGGTAACACAACACTATAAATCAGCTAAGTGCTGCACACAGTCGCTCAGTCGTGTCCGACTCTTTGTGACCCCATGGACTGTGGCCTGCCAGCCTCCTTTGTGGGATTCTCCAGGCAAGAATACTGGAGTGGGTTGCCATACCCTCCTCCAGGGGATCTTCCAAACCCAGGGATGGAACCCAGGTCTCCCGCATTGCAGGCAGAGTGTGTACTGTCTGAGCCACCAGGGAAGCCCATAAATCAACTATACTTCAAGACAAAAAAAAATTAAAATCAGGGCAGGTGATCAAGATGTTACTGTGCCTCAGCTGTCCCATAAGGGAAATTAAAGTATGTTCCCCCTGTGCTTGTGGTAAAGATTAAATGGGATAACATACACCAAATACTTAAAACACCGCCTGGCATATGGAAAGCACTCAAGAGACGCTATCATGGTATCCAGAAGGAGAATAAGGCTGAGTAATTAGCACTCCATTGCACATATGTACCCCATCTTAATCCATTCATTTGTCGACAGACATTTAGGTTACTTTCACATCCTGGTTACTGAAAACAGTACTGCAACACATGATAGAATATTACTCAACCATATAAAGAGGACAAAATAATGTCTTGGCAGCAACATGGACTGATCTAGAGCTTGTCATACTGAAGTAAGTCTGACAGAAAAATATCATATATCACCTATAGGCAGACTCTTAAAAAAAATGTTACAAATGAATGTATTTACAAAACAGAAATGGAGTCACAGAAGTAGAAAACAAATTTATGGCTATGGGGATGAGAGGGAGGAGGAATAAACTGGAAAACTGGAACTAAGATATACATACTACTGTATATAAAACAGATAACTAATAAGGACCTACTGTATAGCACAGGGAACCCTTCGCAACACTCTGCAATAACCTATATGGGAAAAGAATCTAAAAAAGAGTGGATATATGTATATGTATAACTGAGGCCCTTTGCTGCATAGCAGAAACTAACACAGCATTGTACATCAACTATACTCTGATAAAAATTAATTCAAAAAAAAGAAAGTGAATAAGGATGAAGAAAGACCTTCCAGCTCGTTGATCAGCTATGACCACAGTCTTCAAAAGAGCTTTCCTATCATGTGAAGGCAAGGCTAGAAGGGTTGGCACGAGGCTGGCCCAGGGATCAGAAACCTGCACTGTGAAACCAGCATGAAGACCCTCTGTGGAGTGCCGGATGGGAGCTCGGAGACTGGAAGAACCACAGGGTCCCCCTGACCACCCGTGCACCTCTGCAGTCCAGGCCAGGAGGGGAGCCAGCCAAAGGGGCAGCGCCCTGAAACTGCCCCGGAAGAGGGCCAAGTCTTCAAGGGGGGGCCCAGGGAGCAGAGAGGAAGGAGAACCACAAACAGCTCAGAGTCAGATGTCACAAGCGAGACACTTAAATAAGCATCATACCTGGATGACACTGGACACCGAGGCCGGAAAGGGCTGTGGCTAAAATTCCAGCCCACTCAAAACGGACAGTCTCAATAAGGTCCTGCTGCCGAGCCAGTCGGGAGTTAAGGGTGGAAGTCATTAATTGCCCCAGAATTCCCCCAGCACTGCAGCTTCCTGGGCCGGATCACACGCCCCATATGGAACTTCATTTTCTTCACATACGACTGAAGGATTATCGCTGTGTCCTGTCATTTCCCCACGGAGGCATAGGCTCCAGATGGGCCGACCCCCATTCCGTGCTTTTCCAAGAGCGATGCATGTTTTCTTTGTATACATAGCTCTGCCATTTATTATTCATTCTACCGAAGATCTAACCTATTAATGCGCTGAGCTTTCCTTATGAATCATGAATTAACTATGTGGCATTTGGTGAACAGTAAAACTGTCAGGTTGTGACGGGGGAAGAGTCGTGTGCAGTAGACTTTACCTTTTACTGTGACTCCTAGGGAAATAACCCAAACCTGACAAAGAGAAGCCACACTTTTTAAGCTGGTCAATTGTAGAGAACCCAGGAACTGTGTGTTTTCATCATTCATGTCTTCACCCATTTGATAAACATTAGTCTCCTGCCAATGCAGGAGACATGGGTTCAATCCCTGTGTCGGGAAGATCCCCTAGAGAAGGAAATGGCAACCCACTCCAGTACTCTTGCCTGGAAAATTCTATGGACAGAGGAGCCTGGCAGGCTACAGTCCATGGTGGCTCAAAAGAGTCGGATGTGGCTTAGCAACTAAATAACAACTGTACAAGCACTGTGGGAGGTAGGAAGGAAAATATGAAGGGATATAATTCCATATTTCACAGCTCCTTCAACACCCACTCACACACCTAGGAGGAGGCAAGCAAAACAACAAAGTAGGTCATGAGGAATCAACCTTAAGTGTTCATGATTTTTTAAAACTTAAGCCATTTCATAATTCACTGCAGATGGTGACTGCTGCCATGAAATTAAAAGACGCTTACTCCTTGGAAGAAAAGTTATGACCAACCTAGATAGCATATTCAAAAGCAGAGACATTACTTTGCCGACTAAGGTCCGTCTAGTCAAGGCTATGGTTTTTCCAGTGGTCATGTATGGATGTGAGAGTTGGACTGTGAAGAAGGCTGAGTGCCGAAGAATTGATGTTTTTGAACTGTGGTGTTGGAGAAGACTCTTGAGAGTCCCTTGGACTGCAAGGAGATCCAACCAGTCCATTCTGAAGTAGATCAGCCCTGGGATTTCTCTGGAAGGAATGATGCTAAAGCTGAAACTCCAATACTTTGGCCACCTCATGAGAAGAGTTGACTCATTGGAAAAGACTCTGATGCTGGGAGGGATTAGGGGCAGGAGGAGAAGGGGACAACCGAGGGTGAGATGGCTGGATGGCATCACAGACTCGATGGATGTGAGTCTGAGTGAACTCCGGGAGATGGTGATAAGCAGGGAGGCCTGGTGTGCTGCAATTCATGGGGTCGCAAAGAGTCGGACACGACTGAGTGACTGAACTGAACTGAACACAGAAAATCAATGCAGGTCAGTGGCCTGCAGACTAAATCCAGATAGGGCAAACTGTTTTGTTTTTTCCAAATGTGGGTCAGTATTTTAAAAACAAAATCAAGAGAGTTTCACAAAATTAAACTAATTTTTAAAAATATTTCTAACTTCTCTTAGAAAACACTTGAAAATATTTAGCAACGTTGGGACTAGCATTCCCACAAAACAAAAAATCCGAAACAGGGGTCACATTTGTCCCATAAGATGAGCTTCGCCCTCTTCAGGACACATCCTTGTCCATCATCACTCAGTCTGGACACCCCGTCAGGCTCTACTCATGAGCCCTGTAAGCTCTCTGCACCCACACGTGCATCAAAGGTGGAGGATGAAAAACAGACTAAGAGGTCATTGGGACCCAAGAAAACTAGGAGGGGAGAACTGTTTGAGTCATGCTGAATGTGCAAATACACTTAATATGTAATAACACATTATCATCAATCTTAAAGGAAATCAACCCTGAATATTCATTGGAAGGATGGATGCTGAAGCTGAAGCTCCAATACTTTGGCCCCCTGATGTGAAGAACTGACTCACTGGAAAAGACTCTGATGCTGGGAAAGACTGAAGGCAGGAGGAGAACAGGATGACAGAGGATGAGATGGTTGGATGGCACCACCGAATCAACGGACATGAGTTTCAGCAAGCTCTGGGAGTTGGCGATGGACAGGGAAGCCTGGTATGCCACAGTCCATGGGGTTGCAAAGAGCTGGACACAACCGAGCGACTGAACGAAGAAAGCAACTATTTTCACCCCCCGCCAAGTGTAACCATTGTTAATACTCAGCAGTACAAGTCCCATCACATTCTGGACAGCAGAGAACACCCTAATTCCAGTTCCTTTCTAAGGCTAAAGTCCTTAAAATTAGATATCAGAATATTAGCTATCTCTCATTTTCCTATCTACCTGGTAAGGAACCAAGCCTCTACCTGGCACTTGCCTTGGTTATTTTTCTTGTGACTACACAGGACTGTACTAAAATAAAAAACACAAACCTTCTCCTCATTTGTTTTCAGCACTTAGAAGTGAATCATGATCAGTCTCACTAATAATCAGGAAAAGCAAACTAAATTTATAATTAGAAACCCTCGTCACAAAATCCCAGGGCTAACACGTAGCCAAACAGGAAGAAACACTGCAAATATGATAGACTTCCAAGAGCAGCACAGTAGCAGTCAACAAAGCTGACGATGCACACGGCCCGGGACCCAGCAGTGGGGCCCACAGCACATGTCCTGAGTGGTGACCCCTGACCTTCCTTTACCATGACCCTCAGTAAGAGTCAGTAAGAAAGGCATCAGTAACCCTCAGTAAGAAAGGCATCTGATATCAAGACCCACTGCCTCCACATATCAATACATACTCATCTAACTAAAACAAAAGCCTAACAAAACCTACCCACATAACAGTGCATTTTGATATTACTCATATCATATATGACAGCATAATCATTATTAATTTTTAATGGGGATAGCAATCCATGAAATCACTTTCATGAGACAGAAATGTGTAACAGTTTGATAAACACTAGAAGAAGATACCTTTGGGTGTTAGACGATACATCTGCCATGTGTCCATGCACTTATCCATCAGAAATCTTGTGGCATTACTTTTGCTAAAGTTGAAAAATGTTTAAATAATCTCAGTGCCCATCAAAGCAGATGGGAAGAATAAAACTTCATGTTCATATCACAGAACAGTGAAAACTGAATAAATTAAAACCAGGTCTTCATGTTGAAAAGCTTGCAATTAGTGCTATGTCTTTATCTAAAAAAAGCAAATTGCATACACAGAGTGTATGTGGACGTTAAACACTAAAAATAAGCTGTACATTTCTTTGGATACACACACACATATTGACTACATGGTCACTCAGCCCTGTCCGACTCTTTGAAACCCCATGGACTGTAGCCCACCAGGCTCCTCTGACCATGGGATTCCAAGGCAAGAATACTGGAGTGGGTTGCCATTTCCTCCTCCAGGGATCTTCCCAACCCAGGGATCAAACCTTCCTCTCCTGTGTTGCAGGAATTCTTTACTGAGCTGAGTTGTTGGGGAAGCTCATGCATGCTCACACACACACACATACACACACACACACACACAGTAAACACATAACACCATGGAAGGAAAGAATTCACACCTACTTCTGCACAGAAGTTTTCTTGGGGAAAGGAGCACAGGGAATCGATTAAGGTAGGGGTGTGAGGCTATCGCTGTATCTGAAACATCTTATTTCTTAAAAAAAAAAAAAAATTCAGCAAATACCAAAAAAAAACTCAACATCTCAAGTGTGGATGTGCATATAAGATGAATTATTTTATGTATTTATATATGTTTGAAAAAACTCACAAAATTTTGAAATAATTTTTAAAGAATTACCTTTTTAAGGTACACACTTCACCCATAAGTCAGGAGGCGAACCTCAAGGGATGCAAAGGTGATGCTCTAATGTCTGCAGCGCTCAAAATATGAGTGTCAACGGGAGGTCTTGACTACACTGTGGACCAGAAGGTAAGACTAACCTACGTGGCTGTGCTTCTAGAATTTCTGACAATTGACCCCTTTAAAAAATGAAGATCATTTAGGTTTTTTAAACATCGAAATATTCTACTCCCAAATGCATCCTGCTTATTCGGAAGCTCTGGTGGTTGAAATGCTGCCGGGTGCTGAATAGGCATGAAATTAGCTGATTCCTCACAAAGCCACCTGCTAAAATAATGTAGAAAGACATCACAGAGACCAATTATTTCCTGGATTAATAATTCTGACTACTCCTGTGGCAGAGGATCCTGAAAGAACAGGAGGATCACTTCGTCAGAGAAGCCATTCATTACTGCACCTGTGGGGGGTTTAGTCACTAAGTCATGTCCAACTCTTTGCGACCCTGTGGACTGTAGCCCACGAGGCTCCTCTGTCCATGGGATTATCCAGACAAGAATACTGGAATGGGTGGCCATTTCCTTCTCCAGGGGATCTTCCAGACCCAGGGATTAAACCCGGGTCTCCAGCACTGCAGGCAGACTCTTTACTGACTTGAGCTATGACAGCTCTCTCTATGCTCTCGCTGTAGCAGCTGTGATCTGAGGGCTGGTGCCCCCCACAAGCACCCCACTCTGCTATCCATAGACAGTCTTCTTTGTGCAGATCTAAGACATTGAGATTTTTCAAAAGCGGTCTGATTTAAGCAAACATTTCTTTGTCTGCAATAGTCAGTCTGCAGGAACAGTTTTAACACCCTCCAGCTCAAGCCTGTATGTATCTTGTGAAACTCGTTAAGTCTCATTCAAGTCACAATTCATAGTTGGGACTTCACACTTGGCTATTAACATCTGGCAGCACTGTCATCGCGATTGGTCCAGCATAGCTGTTCGTGTGCAGCTCATGGACTTAACCTGGAACTTAACTGATAGGGAGGCTTTGGTATCGCAGAAAGAACACGACAAATGGAACGCTGTGGTTCAGTCGCTAAGTTGTGTCAGAGTCTTCATGAGTCCACAGACTGCAGCACGCCAGGCTTCCCTGTCCTCTACCATCTTCTGGAGTTTGCTCAGACTCACATCTGTTGAGTCGGTGATGCCACCCAACCATCTTATCTTCTGTTGCCCCCTTCTCCTTTGCCTTCAATCTTTCCCAGCATCAGGGTCTTTTCCAATGAGTCAGCTCTTCACATCAGGTGGCCAGGTATTGGAGTTTCACCTTCAGCATCAATCCTTCCAGTGAATATTCAGGGTTGATTTCCTTTAGGATTGACTGGTTTGATTTCCTTGTAGTCCAGGGGATAAGAACACCTAAATCCGTGTCCCACTTTGGTGTCACTGAAGCTTTCAGACCTCGGGGAGTTTCCTTCACTGTTTGGGGCCTCAGTTTCTGTCTCTACTTCTTGCATGTTCAAATGAGAACTAAATGATTTGAAACACGTGGGAAGTTCTGTGTAAAACAAAGGCATTGCAAAAACATAAGGTGGAGCTGTTATTAGAAATAAAAGCAATAAATGTAATTTCTGCCATTACATTATATAATGTAATATAATGCAAATAAACACCCAAGATTGTGATTACGGTACACTGCGTGCGACCCGTTCAATTTTTCTATAGCCCTTTTTGCTACAATCCTAATGGGTTTCCTGGCTCTCTCAACTATTAATTCGAATTTTTTATCACAATGTCTTTCTTGGCTTCAGAGAACGGACACCCAGTTTGTTTCTTAAAATGAAAACCTGTGAATTTCTCTGTATGCTTGCTAATAAGCCTCTAAACCACCAGAGACAAATAATGCATGGTGTTCATACCAAAACCACAGGGTTTGTTCTTAAGAAACAGCTCACTTTGCTGTGTTCCAGCAGCCTTGGACCACGTGTCCAACCTCATTTCACAGACATTAAAGACAAAGCAGTGCTGATGAGTCACTATCACGCTCTTACTACTTTTCTCAAAGCCAGTGCACCGGGACAACCCAGAGGGATGGGATGGAGAGGGAGGCGGGAGGGGGGTTCCGGACAGGGGGTCACACGTACACCCGTGGCTGATTCATGTCAATATATGGCAAAACCCACCACAATATTGTAAAGTAATTAGCCTCCAACTAATATACATAAATTAATTTTTTAAAAACACTCTTAATCCAACTATTTTTAAAATGTTTTCAAATGAACGAAATGGTGATGCTTTCCCTAGCATTTTAAACATCCAAAGTCCAACACCAATCTCTCCTTTCTGGCTTTACTTTTCTGTGTGGGGGGGCAGGTGGGTGTCAGGGGTAGAGAAAATAACAACACGAATAGCAAAAGTCTGGAATAAAACACAGGTGATTTAGCAGACTAAATAAAAGCACTAACTACTCTCACGCCGATAAGCACCAGCTGTGCTCGAAAATCCCAAGTCCACACAGATGCCACGCAAGTCCTCTGGCTCCCTGGATCCTGCCCTCAGCTGGGGCACTGTGGGACCTACAGCCCAAAGCATCTCTGCTGGCCACTGGCACCGTCCAGGCCCCAGGGCTCCCGCCCCATGGCTCTGAAACTGAAGCCCAGGGTTTGTGGCCTGTGCTGTTACTCTGGGTGGGAGCTGCATCAGGGGGCCAGAGCTCCAAGGTCAGAGGAATGACTGTTCAAATTCTCCGTCTCCCATACACGGGTGTGATCATTTCTCAAATGACAGACCTGATTTCTCAGTAAGTTGTCCAGCCTCTTTACCTTGACTCTCTTCATGTTCTCATTCACAGTTCAAGAGCAGAGATAGGCAACCTTTTGCTGCCAAGGGCCTTACGTTGATGGTGCAAAAAAGGTCATTCAAGTTTTCCCATAAGATGTTATTAATTAGAAAACCTGAACGAACTTTTATGGTCAACCCAACAGTGTTAGGCTTTCCAGAAGGTCTAGTTTCTCTTGTGACTACTCTGCTGCTTTCATGGAAAATAATTTTATTTATAAATTTGATAGCATAGGCTGTAATCTGTACATTCCAGTCCAGTTTTTGTTTTGCCTGACACGTTCCAGTGCTTTTTTTTCTCTTTTGCCCTCAGCTTTTTGAGACACAATTGGCATATGATCACCATGTCGTGGGTTAGTCTCTAAGTCATGTCCAACTCATGACCCCATGGACGGTAGCCCGCCAGGCTTCTCTGTCCACGGGATTCTCCAGGCAAGAATACTGCAGTGGGTTGCCATTCCCTTCTATAGCGGATCTTCCTGACCCAGGGACCGAACTGGGGTATCCTGGGTGGATTCCTTACTGACTGGGCGACCAGGGATGATATAATCACCATGCTACACCCTAGACCCCCAGAGCTGACTCATCTCCTAACTGGAAGTTTGTACTCTTTGACCAACACTTCCCCATTCTCCCCTGCTCCGCCGGCAAGCACCATCTCACTCTCAGCTTCCTCCCTGCAGACATTTCCTCTAGACATACACCCCGAAGTGGAGTTGCTTCTACTTTTAATCTTTTGAGGAATCTCCATTCTGTTTTCCACAGTGGCAGTACCCATGTACACTCCCACCAATGGTGCCCAAGGGTTTCCTCCTCTGTCCAATTTCTTCAACACTTCCTCTTTTTTTCTTGTCTTTCTGACAGTGAAAAGTGAAGTGAGAGTCACTCAGTCGTGTCCAACTCTGTGACCCCATGGATTAGATAGTCCATTGAGTTCTCAAGGCCAGAATCCTAGAGTGGGTAACCTTTCCCTTCTCCAGGAGATCTTCCCAACCCAGGAATCGAACCCAGGTCTCCCACGTTGCAGGCGGATTCTCTACCAACTGAGCTACCAGGGAAACCCAAGAAGACTGGAGTGGGTAGCCTATCCCTTCTCCAATGGATCTTCCAGAACCAGGAATCAAACCAGGGTCTCCTGCATTGAAGGCAGATTCTTTACCAACTGAGCTATCAGGGAGTCATGAGGCAATAGCTTATTGTGGTTTGGATCTGCATTTCCCTGAGCATTAGTGATCTTGAGCATTTTTTTCATGGACCTGTTGGCCATCTGGATGTCTTCTTTAGAAACGTGTCTAAGTCCTTTGTCCATTTTTAATTAGATTGCCTTTTTTTTTTTTTTTGCTGTTGTGTTGTCTGAGTTCCTTGATATATTATATATATTAACTCTTTACTGGGCTTCCCTGATAGCTCAGCGGTAAAGAATCTACCTGCAGTGCAGGAGACACAGGAGACAGCGGTTCAATCCCCGGGTGGGGAAGATCCTCTGGAGTAGGGAATGGCAACCCATTCCAGTATTCTTGCCTGGGAAATCCATGGACAGAAGAGCCTGGCGGGCCACAGTCCACACAGTCAGAAAGAGTCAGACACCACTCTGAACACACACAAAGGTACTTCTTAGATACATGGTGTGTAAATATTTCAGTAGGTTGTCTTTCATTTTTTTTGCCTTTTAATTTTGTCTACTGCTTCTCTTGCTGTGCAGAAGCTTTTTAGTTTGATGTGGTCCTACTTTTTATTCTTGCTTTTGTTGCTTGTGCTTTTAAATTTTACACATAATTTGAATATTTTAGAAGAGAATAATTTTATTTTGATTAAAATTACTGATTTTTAATTGACATTTTGGTAATATATTTACAAACTGCATACATCGAATACAATGACATTATACTTTTTAATCCTTCCGATGACTGAAATAAGTGGAAATTGTTTTAGAAATAGAAATTATGAAAGTAGAACTCAGAAAGGAAAAAGGTTAACAAATTTAAAATCTTCAAAGAAGCAATCTGCTTAAAATTTTAAAATGTTGAAACTGAAATTGAACAAGTTTCTGGAAAGCATGATCCACATAAAATTCATGAACAGAAAATTACAAACTCTTTATTTAATGAAGATACAATTACTGATTAAAGCACTAAAAAGGAACAAGGATGGTACCCACACTAGGTCTGAGTTCTGAACTAGTAAGATGAAATCCCTGAACTTTATTTCTTTATTAAATCATGATTTAATTATATCCCTGGGCCATTATTCTGCATGCAATAATAATAGTACAAAATAAATTCAGTGAAATTTGTTATCTTTCTTGCTTTCGCTCATATAAAAATTATAATATTATACATTTTAAATTTGCATTGCAATAGCATGTCTGTCAAAATAGGGGAATAGAATATATTTTATTTAATAGGTTGTTGCCTCAATTATAACTTTTAAATGCATAAGCATAGAATATGAGGTCTCTATCTGTACTTTGCCCCAGCCTCCTGGTATTAAATAGATGTTGGTTCACACAAATAATGAAAAATATACAAACATTTAAAATTAAGTTTTTCATACTATTTTTTGTGTGGAGAAAGATATTTGAGATGCAATGTTAACTAAAAACATAAGAATTGCTACTGTAGATACTTTATATAGAACTATGCAGCAAAAGAAACTTGAAGAGACTTGAACATATTACACTGTAATCTCAGCACCAGTATTGTTAAAAAGTGGCATCAGGGATCATTTCTACTTGCTCCCTTTATAACACTATGTAATCAATAAGCCATTATGTAGATAATTTTTAAAATAAATCTTATTAAAATATGTATCAAAGTGAGGTATTGTTCTTTCCATATCTCCAGTGTTTTTGTGTTTGTAGATGGTTTTTGGATGATGTTTATAATAGATAGAAACCATGGCCACATGCTTGCTTTAAAATAAAGTGCACTCTTCACTTTCACTTTTCACTTTCATGCATTGGAGAAGGAAATGGCAACCCACTCCAGTGTTCTTGCCTGGAGAATCCCAGAGACGGTGGAGCCTGGTGGGCTGCTGTCTCTGGGGTTGCACAGAATTGGACACGACTGAAGCAACCTAGCAACAGCAGCTTCATATATACAGACTCATGATTCCTGGAACATATATATATGCTGAGCTCCTTTTTCCAGTGATGAGGAAAGTTTTGCACAGCCCACAACATCTAGGGGGCAGAGGCAAGTGTGTGAAGTGGCTGACTTGGAAAAGGGAAATGAGAGCGGTCATGGGCCCATCCGATCATCTAAAGGCCTCAAGGGAAAAGACCAGGATTCTCCGAGGAAGACAGAATTCTACCTCCAGCTGCACTTCAGACAAGCTTCAACATCAGCCCTTTCCTGGGTCTCCCACTTGTCAGCTCAACCTGCAGATTTCAGATCCATCAGCCCCCTTGGTCCCATGAGCCAAACCCTTAAAATACATCTTTCTCTTTGTATATAATACACACATCCTATGGGCTCTGTCTCTCTCTAGGCACGCAGGTCCGAACTGCAGACATTCAAAGCCAAAAGGTACCTGGTACTGTCTCTCAGAAACAATGTTGCACCCAATACTTGCCTCTGATAGGGATCACTGCACACCTATGACAGGCGGACATGGGCAGAAAACACACTGGAAAACACCAACACAACAAGTTATATGCACCCCAATAGTCACAGAAGCATTACTTATAACAGCCAAGATATAAAGGCAATCTGTCTATTAACAGATCAATGGATAAAGAAAATGTGTTACACATAAACAATGAAATACTACTCAACAATTTAAAAAGTGAAGATTTTCCAGTTGTGAGAATATAAATTAACCTGGAGGGTATAATGCTCAGTGAAATAAGTCAGACAGAGAAAGACAAATACTATATTTTTATGCTAATACATGGAATCTAAAAAATAAAACAAACACAGAAACAGAAACAG
>SJYV01012075.1:338617-396951 GCA_006410875.1 Neotragus pygmaeus | reverse complement strand
AAAAAAAAAAAAAAAAACACCAACACAGAGACTCCCCTGGCAGTCCAGAGGTTAGGACTCCACCCTTCCAATGCAGAGGGCACAGGTTTAATCCCTGGCTGGGGAACTAAGATTCCACAAGCCACACACTGCAGCCACCAAATAAACACATAAAAAATAAAACACAAAAGCTCAGACTCACTGGGACACTGACCCTGTCACTTGAGGCCCCCCAAGCACACAGAGAAGAGTGGCAACAGAACCGTTTATCTCCAGGATCGGGTGTACCTCTGTAGACGTACCTGCAGTCATTGTCCTTTATGATAATTAAAAAACTCTTGTGAGTACGTCCCAGATGCTAGAAACTGCTTAGGTATCGTGGCTGCAGCAGTGGCCAAGACAAGCCAGGCAGGTTTGAGCAACACGTCCCCAAGGAAGGCATGCCAAAGGCCAAGAGGTACAGAAAACGGTGCCCCCCAGCGCGGACCACCGACCAAAGGCAAGGCAAAGCCACAGCGAGACGCCATCTCACTCCTGTTGCTGTTGTTCGATTGCTCAGTTGTGTCCAACTCTTCGCAACCCCATGGACTGAGCACGCCAGGCTCCTCTGTCCTTCACTATCTCTCACCTGTTAGGATGAGTACTGTCAAATAAATAAAACCAACCGACAACTATTCACAACATCGCTTCTGTTGTTTTTTATGTTTTGGTTTTTCTGGCAAAGAGGCATGTGGGATCTCACCTCTCTGACCAGGGATCAAACCTACACTCCCTGCATGAGAAGTCTTAGAAGTGGTTACTGGAAAGAAAAAGAAAGTGAAGTCGCTCAGTCGTGTCTGACTCTTTGCGATCCCATGGACTGTTTGTTGCCTACCAGGCTCCTCCAACCCCCTGCACGAGAAGTCTTAGAAATTGTTATTGGACCGCCAGGGAAGACCCAGAAATAGCTTTAAAGTGAAAAATGCACTTTCTTATCCTTCTGAAACATAAGCCACTACAATTAGCATAACCTTTATGACAAGGCTCAACAATAAAACGTCCACAATTATACAATTATTTATTCCACAAGACTCGTTTCCAGCTGACTATGTGATAAGCACTCTCCCATCCCATTAAATGAGTCCTGGTGACCCAATTCTGGAAGTTCCTGTGGTCCCTGGCTCCTTTTTCTACTTCTCACTCTTGTCAGTGTGGCCGCCTCCGGAGAATCCCCCACACCTTTCATTCTGCTACTCCTAACAGTGAGCAGGCTGAGAAACCAGACAGTCAATTCTCTCAGAGATATTTTTAAACCACAGTAAACAGACAGAGACTAACCGACTCTCCACTTTATACACAAATTCACCAGCATCTCTTTGGGCTAATCAAGAGATGCTTTTAGTAGCCCAAGAGATGCTGGTGAACTTGTGTATAAAGTGGGGAGTTGGTTAGTCTCCGTCTGTTTACTATGGTTTAAAAATATCTCTGAGAGAATTGACTGTCTAGTCTTTGGAATACTCCAGCATCCTTTAGGGGCTTCTCAGGTGGCACTAGTGGTAAAGAACCTGCTCGCTAATCCAGGAGACATAAAAGATGCAGGTTTGATCACTGGGTTAAGAAGATCCCCTGGAGGAGAGCATGGCAACCTACACCAACATTCTTGCCTGGAGAATCCCATGGACTGAGGACCCTGGTGGGCTACAGTTCATGGGGTCACAAAGAGTCAGACATGACTGAGTGACTTAGCATGTAGCATCCTTTTGGTTCACGTTCCTCATCATATCCCAGTTAGTTGAAGTTGGATCGTCTCTGCCTCCAACCTATGGAGGGAGAGAACCCCAAGGGGGCTGGGAGTGGAGGTGGCAAAGGTGGTTAAGAACTGTAGCAGAGACAGGCTCGTGCTGGAATCAAGAGAACTCATGGATGCCCAGAGTTCAGCAAGGCATCCAGATTCCCATGGCTTCCCCGGGCAAAAAAGGAACACACCACCCATGCCGGAGCTGGTCCTCTTAAGGCATCAGACTGGGCTGCAGCAGGCACTTGTCTATCAGTGCCAGGCCAAGTGGGTGATGGAACTGTGGCTGGGATGTGAGAGTGACAGTCAACTACGACCTCAGCACAGATGCAGGCAGACAGCAAAGCTGGAGACCCTGGGATCTGGAGGGAGGAGGGGTAAGAAATGACTGGCTGGGAAATTAAGCCCACATTTCAGCATTGAAAATCATCTCATACTGGAGCATCCATCGTCCCGGGCACAGATGCCTAGAAAAACATCATATATATGGGTCACGTTGAGCCCCTCAGTCATATCAGAGTCTTTTTATGGCAGCATCATTAGGCTATTTATAGTGAGCAATTAAAGATAGCCTAAGTGGGCCACCACATTCCTATCTGGCTGGCTCTGACTGGTGTGGGGTAATGCTAACAAGGTACAGGCTTTTCTTAAACACTGTGCTACACAAAAGCCTTCTCTAGATACATAAAAATCCACCTTTCATTTGCATTTATATTTTGTTTTTAAAAGCAACTTAAGTATTTGTGGGATGCATTCTCCATAATGTGAGCCAACACTGCGGGAAACGTCACACAAACTGGTCACTGCCCGGCAGAAGGCAGGCACGTGGACATAACGTGGGGGCAGCAGACGGTGTGGGGAAGTGGGGGTCGCAATAGGGGACACAGCCTTCACACGCGAGCAGACTGGAGTCGAATCACAACTGCAGGCAAACACTACACAGGCAAAGTCAGGCTCTCAAACCGCACTTTTCTTGCCTTTAACACAGGGATCTATCAACTGACCTTTGCGCCCTTTTATATACAAAGTGGAGAAGGCAATGGCACCCCACTCCAGTACTCTTGCCTGGGAAATCCCATGGACGGAGGAGCCCGGTAGGCTGCAGTCCATGGGGTCACTAAGAGTCGGACACGACTAAAGTGACTTAGCAGCAGCAGAGTGACTTCACTTTCACTTTTCACTTCCATGCATTGGAGAAGGAAATGGCAACCCACTCCAGTGTTCTTGCCTGGTTAGTCCCAGGGACGGGGGAGCCTGATGGTCTGCCGTCTGTGGGGTCGCACAGAGTCGGACACGACTGAAGGGACTTAGCAGCAGCATATACAAAGTACCTAATGAGTATGGGTACCTGGAGCTGCTCAGGCAATGACAGCAGTCCTAGCAACAGTCAGTGGCACATGAGAAATGAGGTCAGCGTGATGAAGTAACTTCTGGATACATTCCATCCCACCCGCCCTCGAGGGGTATGTCCAGAAGCAACTCAGCCGGCTATGTGGGTCCCCCATGGTGAGGATCCCAACTCTGATCATTTCTCCCAGACCTGATCACTCCCTCCCTGTCCTCACATATCCAAACCTCCTTCTCCCAACTACCACACATTCACATCTGTGTCTGTGGCTCACGGTCCTGGAAGACCACTCTTTCCAGACTCCAAATATCTACCTGCTCAAAAATCACAGCTCTGCTTCCCTGAAACAAGATCTGTTGTCTTCCAGGAGACGCCCAGCCAGAAACCTTCCCGCCCAGAATCTCTGAGCACTGGCCAGTCGGCATGTTGATCATGATGAAAACCTCAAAGAACACACGAATATCTCCTCCTCCTGAGCCAGCCCAGCTACGTTCATCTAGAACACGACGCTGAAGGCTCTGGACACACGGGATAACAGCATAGAAGCTAAGAGAAGGCAGCAGTTGGGTTTTATTTTTCAGGACAGGAAGATTGAGCAGTCTGTATAAACCGCAATGCTTAGAAATTAAGAAATGACTCATGGCGATCTTAGCTGAGACGTGTCAGCAGCACTCGTGATGGGAAGCCAGAAACAAGTTTTCACTGTCGAGTTCAGGGAACGACACTGGAGACAAGCCACAATCTTGAGTCAAGTTTCCATATTTTTCTGCGGAACTTACTGGCAAATGGCATAAAAATTCATCTGCGTGTTTAGCCAAAGTGAATATACTCTGAAAATCCTTTCTTCCCCTGAAATTTTAAAGAAATGGCTAAAACAAATGGAACACTTTCTACCAGTAAAATGTAAATACCGCTTTGTCATATATTAAAATTTTACTTGTACTGAGATATTTCTGGAGTCTGCATTCTGGCTCATGCTAGGAGCGTTCATGGTTTGTTTTCTCGTCTGATAATAAGGGAAGTTTCAACTCTCCCTTCAATACATATTTTTTGAAACAAACAGTGCTGGCACTTTCAGCTGTCTATTTGGAACAAAATAATTTTCTTACACCATATGTAAAAATAAATTACAGATAAAGTAAAAGCTAGATGCCAAAAATAAACTAATAAACTCTTAAGAGAATATCTAGGGGACTACATGTGCAACCAAAAGATGTGTGGGGACTTTATCTCTGAAAATAAAGAAACATGAAAGAAAAGATGAATTTTGCTAGATGAAAATTTTAAACTTTTATAGAGCAAAAGCTATCATAAGCAAAGTGTACATACAAGCAACAAATTTAGAAAAAATATTTGCAATAAAATGTTTAAAATAAAATGTTAATATCAATAACGTGTAAAGAACCCTTTTAGAAAAGGATACAAAAAATAATTCAATAGAAATACATGCAAAAACAGATGAATAAGCAATTTTCAGAAAAGTCAAGACTCAAAAGACCGAATATATGAAAAACTACTCAAACTCACTCTTTCGAACCAGACTAGCAAAAATTATACAGACTATTAACACCTATCACTAACAGAAATGTCAAAAAAAGGACACTTTCATAAATTGCTGGAGGCAGTGTAAATTGTTACAGAAATTTTGGAGGCAATGCAGCAACATCTATGGCTAAAAATACAGTTTGACATTTTCTTAAAAACAAAAAAGTGCAAAAGAAGAGATGTAAAAATACATTTATCGCGCCACTATTCCTAATGGCAAAAAAAAAAAAAAGGAAACAAAATGAATGTTTATTAACAGCATAACAGTTAAATAAATAAAGATGGATAGAGACTCATACCGTGGAATAAAGCCATAAAAACAATGATCAGAGCTATTCTCTACTAGCAGAGTGGGAGGTAATTTCATGAGGTTTTGCTAAATGGGAAAATAATACAAAAAGTGTGCTTAATATGACACCAGTTAATAAAGTAATTAACTCCAAATCCTTACATATGTATACATTTATGTGTTCATATATGGTTATCTGGACAAAAAGGAAAGCACAGGAGGATACACACCAGGTAATTAACATGGGTTACCTGGGATGACTGAGGGAAAGTAAGTGAAAGGAATATCCAGTGTGTATATGATCTTAAACATGTATCTTATATATGTATATAGATAGATAGATGTGCTAAGTCGCTTCATTGGTGTCCAACCCTTTATGAGGCTATGGACTGTAGTCTGCCAGGCTCCTCGGTCCATGGGATTCTCTGGGCAAGAATACTGGAGTGGGCTGCCATGCCCTCCTCCAGGGGATCATCCTGAACCAGGGATCAAAACTATGTCTCGTATGTCGTATGTCTCCTACATTGGCAGGCAAATTCTTTACCACTAGCGCCACCTGGGAAGCAGAGATAGATGGATAGATAGATAGATCGCTATATTTCTTTAAAAATAAAATTTTTTTAAAGAGGTAAGGTTCGGGACTGCCCTGGTGGTCCAGTGGTTAAGACTTCACCTTCTAATGCAGAGGGTGGGGGTTTGATCCCTGATCAGGGAGCTAAGATCCCGTCAAAAACCAAAACATAAACAAAGAAGCAATACAGTAACAAATTCAATAAAGATTTTAAAAATGGTTCACATCACAAAAATCTTTAAAAAAAAGAGAGGGTTATATCTGTATGTAGCAATTTTCAGGGGTGTACATGTAAATTACTATTAAATTCAAAAACCAGATAGCATAATAAGATGTCAAAAAACATTCTGCTTAGATAAAAACAAAATATCAGTATATTTATAAATAAACATATATTTACCGGAACAAGGAGAAATATTTAGAAAGTTACACACTAAGCTATAACAAGAATGATCTCAGGGAGGTTGTGATGGTTGGGGAGAAACATTAGATCAATAACTCTGCCTGTGTATGATCTATGATCTTTGTACAGAACTGCTTCAGCCATCAAAGCAACTGTGCAGACCCTTTCATGTGCAGCGAAGGTTGAAAAACAATTAGATTCATTTTTTTTTAAGTTTGAACATACATATCTTACTACCAACACATGATCTGTTTTATATTCTTTAAAACAGAGGTCCCCGACCTCTGGAACCTAATGCCTGATGATCTGCTGATGGAGATGATGTAATAATAATAGAAATAAAGTGCACAATACATGCAACGTGCTTGAATTATCCTGAAAGCATCCCCCCTACCCGAGTCTGTAGAAAAACCATCTTGCATGAAACTGGTCCCTGGTGTCAAAAAGGTTGGGAACCTATGACTTTAAAACATACATATACTCTGTAAGGTGAAAGAAAAATAAAGCTTAGAGGTGCCAATCAAATTCTAAGATTTACAAGTTGGTCACCCAAAGCGGTAGTGGGGAGGAGCCTTCTCCCCCCAGCCCCTGAGCTGTACTTGGGATCTTCGCTGAGTTCGTGACGTAAAAGCTGTACCCGTGGCAGTGGACAGAGGAATCTGCTATAACAGAGTCAAGTGCAGGCCCAGGAAAAGTGAGTTCCTGCTCCTCACGCCTGTGACATGAGCGGTGGCCAACATAATAATCATGAAAGTGACATGTCCACCATGGAGCACTGAAATAAGTTGCCAACCAAGTCATAAGGTCTCCTCTGACATTTAAACAGACTGGAAGCAGCAATTTTATGAGATGACAGAAATAAGGAATCTTGAGGAAAAAAATGTTTGAAGCCAACAAGACTAATTTCTCATGGGACAGAGGAATCCCACCACAGACTCCGTGGCAGGTAGGAATGCTTCTAATTGTTGGGGTGTCACTACCGAATGAGACAGCCCCTTCTATTTCTGAATAGCCCCAGTTCAGTTCAGTCGCTCAGTCGTGTCCAACTCTTTGCGACCCCATGAATCACAGCACGTCAGGCCTCNGGCTTGCCATTCCCTTCTCCAGTGGACCACGTTCTGTCAGCCCTCTCCACCATGACCCGCCTGTCTTGGGTTGCCCCGCAGGCATGGCTTGGTTTCACTGAGTTAGACAAGGCTGTGGTCCTAGTGTGATTAGATTGACTAGTTTCCTGTGAGTATGGTTTCAGTGTGTTTGCCCTCTTACGCCCTCTTGCAACACCTACCATCTAACTTGGGTTTCTCTTACCTTGGACGTGGGGTATCTCTTCACAGCTGCTCCAGCAAAGGACAGCTGCTGCTCCTTACCTGGGATGAGGGGTATCTGGGATGAGGGGCACCTGGGATGAGGGGTATCTGCGATGAGGGGTACCGCCACCGTTCCTGACTGTCGATGTGGCATAGCTCCTCTAGGCCCTCCGGCGCCTGTGCAGCCACCGCTCCTCATGTTGCTCCTCCCGGCTGCTGCCCCTGGCCTCGGGCTCAGGCTCGGGGTGGCTCCTCAGGGTCTCCACCCCTGGCCTCGAGCATGAGGTGGCTTCTTCTGGCCGCCCCTGACCTCAGACGCGGGGTGTCTCCTTCCGGCTGCCCCTGACCTCCGATGGGGGGTAGCCCCTCTCGGTCGCCACCCTGACCTCAGACACAGGGTAGCTCCTCTCGGCCGTTCCTGCGCCGCAGCAGCCTGGCACTCTAGGCCGCTGCCCCTGACCTCGGACATGGGGTAGGTCCTCTCGGCCACACTGCGCTGAGTGCGCCGGCCCGGGTCCCACAGCCGCCCACACTTAGTGCAGCCCCAAAGAATTATGAAATGCCTTCCTATACAGAAACTAAACTGCCTCCTTGTAACTTCTACCTCTTGGCCTGAGCCTTACTTATCTTCTTAAAATAGAGAGATGATTTCAAGTTCTTCAGGTGAGGATCATTTGAAAACACTCCTACCCACCACGGGGTAGCATATTACTTGCTTAGAGGTAAATGTAAGCCACAAACCCAGTAGGCAGTCATTCAGGGAGTCCCTGGACACAAATTTTCAGCTCTGAAAAAGATTAAATCTTGGAGGTCAGGGCAATAGTACAACTATTTTGCTAACACAAAATAGTAAACACCATGCTCAATAATTTTGATTGCGTTTAAGTATGCTAACTGTGAAAAGGAGCTGTCATCTTTGAGTGAGGAAATGATGGCCTGTAAATCCTGTCTGAATTTCTAAAGAAAATTTCCCTGCAGGCATAAACAATATACTTAAAACTAACTGTAGTCTCAATCAACCCACTGAAATCTACAACCGTCAAGAATAATAAATTGTCCCTATCTCTCCCATTATCCCCCACAATTAATATTCAAAAGTTGTCTTCAAATTCTGGGTAAGGTGGCTCAGTGGCAAAGAATCTGCCTGCAACACAGGAGACTCAGGTTTGACCCTCATTCTCTCCAGCATTTATTATTTGAAGACATTTTAATGATCTTCATCCTGACAGGTGTGAGGAGCTACTTCATTGTTGTTTTGATCTGTGTTTCTCTAGTAATTAAAGATGTTGAGTATCTTTTCATGTGCCTGTTGGCCATCTATATGTCTTCTTTAGAAAAATGTCTGTTCAGGTCTTCTGCCCATCTTTTGACTGGGTAGTTTGTTGTTTTGATATTGAGTTGTATGTGGGGATAAAGAATTTGGGTTTTGAGCCAAGTGATACTGATGCTGCTGGTCCTGGGACCACTCCATGAGGCCCGCTGGTCTGTAGCAGTGCTGCTCAAACTATAAGATGCCTGGAAATCACATGGAGAGCTTGTTAAAATGCAGGGTCCGATTACTGAGGCCCAGGGTAGAGTCTAAGAGACTGCATTTTTAACAGATCTCTGGATAGAGCCATGTATATAGGATATTAGAGGCTTCCCAGGTGGCTCAGTGGTAAAGAACCCACCTAATAATACAGGAGACCTGGGTTCAAACCCTGGGTCAGAAAGATCCCCTGGAGAAGGGAATGGTAACCCACCCCAGTATTCTTGCCTGGAAAATCCCATGGACAGAGGAACCTCGTGGGCGTGGTATATGGGGTCACAGAGAGTCGGACATGACTAAGTGACTGAGCACAGAGGATATTAAGCAAAGAAATATGCTTGGGCTGGTTACAGTTAGTTTTCACTTTATGGGGATATTTAATTGCCTCTGCCACTTAGGTACATCTCTGAATAAGCAATAACAAAAATATTTTTACTTAATTAAATGTTTCTTTACTGTGATTGAGTTCACTCTCATTACTATGGCTTACATAAGGTTTTATGTTACTTTATATGAGCATCCTAACTGAGCTTTGATTAGTTAATTAAAATTTCACCAGAATTTCATGTTTTGGGGTATTAAGGAATATAGCTGAAAGGAGAGCTTGCTTCTTGAATGCAAGGGGTGCTTTTAAAGCCCTGGCATTCTGCTTAGTAGGAGCTTAGTGATGGTTATGGGCTTCCCTGGTGGTTCAGTCAGTAAAGAATCTGCCTCCAATGCAAGAAACCTGGGTTTGATCTCTGGCTTGGGAAGATCCCCTGGATAAGCAAATGGCAACCCCCTCCAGTATTCTTGCCTGGAGAATCCTATGGACAGAGGAACCTGGCAGGCTACAGTCCATGGGGTAGCAAAGAGTTTGGACTTGACTGAGCAAATGAGGAACTAAACCACCACCACCTCCAGTGATAGTTATAGAACCTGAACTGAATTAAGGATTAGGGGCTAGACTCTTGCTTTAGGATGCACCTGCCAGTGCTGATTTTATATATACAGTGTGTCCATGTTCAGTCACTTCAGTCACGTCTGACTTTTTGCACCCCCATGCACTGCAACCCACCAGGCTCCTCTGTCCATGGATTTCCCAGGAAAGAATGCTGGAGTGGGTGGCCATACTCTCCTCGAGGGGACCTTCCAAATCCAGGGATCAAAATGGATTCTTTACTACTAAGCCACCTGAGAAGCCCCAGTGACACCTCAGTTATTGTCAACCTTATAACGAAACTTCCTTTCAGGTAGGAATTCTTGGGACTCACACAGCCTACATCCCACTCAGATGATTCGCTCCATTCAGGAAAGGACCCTGAACTTTGATGAGACCTGGCCACAGCCTTCAAGGGAAAATGAAGACAGATAATTGTTTGATACAGTGTGGTTTAGAGCTTATCTTCTCCCACAAGTCCTTGAGTTAACCCCAACTCAACCTGGTGGATGGAGAGACACAGACATCATACAAGGTAAATCAGCTACTGTGATCAGGCAGATGGTCCAACTAAGCACGGACTTTCTGAAGACTTCTTATAACCTCAGAATTCAGGGATGGACTGAGATGTCAATAATCTACAGAAAGCAAAATGTAAAAAAAAAAATTATTCCAACTGGTGGCTAATCGAGGAGTCATGATTTGTTAGGGCAGAAGTATTTCCTAGGTCCTATTTTTAAAAAGAAGACAGAGAGAGAAAGGAAGGAAGGAAGCAGGGGAGGGGAGGAGGGGCAGAGGGAGGGAAGGAGGAATGGAGGTGAACTGAGCAAGGCTAAGGGTAAAACAATAGGCTTGAGGGACTTAACCACAGTCCAGAGGTTAGGACTCTGCGCCTCCAATGCAGGGGGCACAGGTTCAATCCCTGGTCAGGGAGCTAAGATTGTGTGTGTGTGTGTGTGTGTGTGTGTGTGCGCGCGCGCGCGTGCGCGCAAGCATGTGTGTGTGTGCATGTGTGCGTTAGTCATTCAGTCGTGTTTGACTCTTTGCAACCCCATGGACTGTAGCCTGCCAAGTTCCTCTCCATGGGATTCTCCAGGCAAGAATACTGGAGTGGCTTGCTGTGTCCTCCTCCAGGAGATCTTCCCCACCCAGGGATTGAACCCACGTCTCTTGCATCTCCTTCATTGTCAGGCAGGTTCTTTACCCCTAGTGCCACCTGGGAGTGGGCTTATAGATATTGTGCGTGCATGCATGGTCAGTCACTTCAGTAATGTCCAACTCTGCGATCCCATGGACTGCAGCCTGCCAGGCTCCTCAGTCCATGGGATTTTCCAGGCAAGAATGCTGGAGTGGGTTGCCATTCCCTTCTCCAGGGGATCTTCCCAACCCAGGGATCGAACCCAGGTCTCCTGCATTGCCAGCAGATTCTTTACCATCTGAGCCACTAGGGAAACCCTAAGATTCCACATGCCTTGGAGCCAAAAAACCAAAACATAAAACAGAAGCAATATTGTAACAAATCCAATAAAGAGTTTAAAAATGGTCCACATTAAAAAAAAAACTAAATAAAAAATTTTTGTAATGATAGACTTGAATATCATCAAGATTTTTAGCAAAGTAATGTATAAAACTCAGGTAGGCTTCTAACAGCCACACATGAGGCAGCTTCACTACATTGAGGGGTACCCTTACTGCATGTTCATTAGGCCATTAGGCCCACTTGGTCTCTCCTTTGTCACAATGAGACTAACCTATCTTACCAGACCAGAAGATGCTGTTAAGAAAATGAGGATTTCCTTCTAAGAGAGATTTTACTGTTTTGTTTTCAATTCTCTTCTCCCTTGACAGGCATTTTCCTTCCATGTTGTGTGAGCATGTGTTTTAAGTTTAAGTAACTTTACACATTATCTAAGCCACTAAGGTCAATATTTACAAACGATGTGGAAGAAACATGTCCATATTTGTGGGCTTTGGGATATCTTAATTTACCTTGAGACCTACTTGCAAAGTCCACAAGCAAATTCTACAATGACTCAATACAAGGGCATCAGAGTGGATATTCAAGCAGGAAGAGAAGCAATCAGCCATGCAAGACTTACGGTGAATTCTGAGAAATTCAGAAAGGGTGGTCTAATAATAAGGGAGGGTAACCAAAATTTTCTACACAAAAGAGGGAAGTTGAACAGCCCGACCAATGAAAACATGTATTCTCTTCAGTGGAGCTGATTCAAATAGGCATGGGATTCTGTTTCAGTTGCCTCCTGTAATAAACCACCTAACAACCCATGAGCAGACAACAATAGGAAAAATACATAGGGAAAACCTCACAGGCTGGCCTCAGGACAGAACTTAAGGGAAAACAATGATCTATACGAATAAAACGGCCTGTGCAGTCTTCATTATAGTTGAATATTTGTGATGCATTTATAACTAGTCATTATTTAAAATAAATCATTCCTCAATGGGGTGATTTTAAACACAGTTATAATGCAGTTTATAACAGTCTTTATAAACATGAATAATCATGGACAGATGGATTTCCATTATAATTAGAGTGATTCTGTTTGTTTTCAGTTGATAGAAAACCCTGAGGAATAGGTTGGGAAAACTGGCAAATCTCAGTCACATGGTTGATTGAAAAAGAACTTACTCTCTCTAGGGTGTGCTTCTTATTCCCTATAAACGTTGCTTTCCTTATTTGTAAAATGTAGTTATTATTAAAACCTACCTGACAGGTATGCTGTAAGCATCAAATGAGGTAAGAGATGGGAAACATGCTCTGGAATGGCACAGCTCTCTACAAAGAAAATCCTTTACACATGGGGCCAGTTCACACAAGATGAATGAAGGGCAACAGTTTAAAACTGTTCACTAATTTCTATAAATGCTATCCCATTTAAACCAAGTGATAATATCTGAATTTCAAATTGTTTGATACAATTGCTAATTATTCTTTACAGCAACTTCTGGAACACTGAAACATTTTCTGGTTACATAAATGATCTGCCTCAGGGCAAAATGCAGAACAGGAGACAGTGTAGGTGATGCTGCTGGCTATATTCGAGGAACACTCATCATGCTGATCAATTCATGTCCTCAAAATCCAGCCACTGCCGCCTTATGGTCCACTGAAGGGTACATTTGTGAATTTCCACAGCATACAGAAGTCCTACTCCTCCTTGTGTCCTCAACCTCACTCCTTAGCCTCTGCTTGTGCACTTGTGCACGCGCATACACACACACACACACACACAGAAATGTCAGGAAAGTAGCAGTAAAAGTAAACGCAATTTTAGCTAGGCTAATTAATTTAAAGCCGCCTCCACCAGCTAGTTATTTCTCGCTTTCTGAGTCTTCCAATCAATAAAATGTTAATAACAAAACTTCTCCTGATAGCTAAGACTTGTGGATGAACCAGGCAATATGAAAGTACACAAACGTTGATCTCAAAGGATGGTCACACTGATACAGAAGACCCTTTTCACTCTCTGTGGCGGTGCACTAAACATGCTACCGAATGAATCATCATCCATGAAAGACAGACGGCTTTCAAAGCACGGCAAGACCAGCACATACATTTTCTAAAGACATACATCCCTTAAGTGAGTGGTGTTTATGGTTAATACCATGCCAGCCCGAACCTCAGTGACAAGCCGTATGGTTTATCAAGCCTGCTCGACCCACTTGCGAAAGCTATGTAATCATGAGTTTCAATTTTTAAACACAGAATTCAATTTTCAAACAAATTTAGAAAGAGAATTAACTAATTATGAGTTTAATTTACACATACAGAAAAATACTTAAAATTTCTGTGGCATAAAATAAACAAGATTATATCAACATAAGAAAACGTACTACAACAGAACCAATGACTCAAATAAACCTCATTATATATAACAATGTAATTCGTGACAAAGAATCCATCACCAAGAAGGGAAACATTGCTTAATAAATGGTTTTGGAGCATACTAGCTAGTAATCTGTTTACATATATAAATATAGCTCAGTTGGTAAAGAATCCTCCTGCAATCCAGGAGACACTGGTTCGATCCCCGCTGGAGAAGGGATAGGATAGACTATCCGCTCTAGTATTCTTGGGCTTCCCTTGTGGCTCAGCTGGTAAAGAATCTGCCTGCAATGTGGGAGACCTGGGTTCGATTCTTGGGTTGGGAAGATCCCCTGGAGAAGGGAAAGGCTACCTACTCCAGTATTCTGGCCTGGAGAACTCCACAGACAGTAGAGCCCACGGGGTTACAAAGAGTCGGACACAACTGAGCAACTCTCATAAATTTTACACATGAATATATATTTGTAACAAGTATTTGTTATGTGGATGTATAAAATTTAGGCACTCCATTCTAGACATACAAAAATTAACTTGACACCATTTTATACTAGAAAAAGTAAAAATAAAACAAAATTGAACATGTCTCAGGCTCTAGAGGTGACACCTTCTATGCTTACAAACCACAAAGGAAAAGAGACACAGACTTTTCCCCATAAAAAATGTATCACCACTGCAAATTTTTAAAAAAGACTAGGCAAAATATTTTTGTTAAACATGAGAGTTTTATTTCTGTAAGGTAAGTGGATAAAAGAAGCATTAACTCGAGAAATAAGTGAGTCAAAGATAAAAAGCCCTCTTGAGTGTCCTCCAGAATAACTCCTTAACGGGGCATCTCAGGCCCTTCAGGACCCAGGCCCTGTCTTTCCTTTCAGTCTAGTCTCCTGAAGCCAGGACTCCTTCCGATCTACTTAAATGCTGAACTATTAATACTTCAAGCCACTTACGATCTCCAGGAGAGTCAAAGCTTCCGAAAGCCCCGTGTCTTTGTGCTTTCTCAGTACTGGAGTGGCTATTTCTGCCCGCCCCCACCATTTGCCTACCTGAAAATTCATCTTTCAAAACACTCCACAGCTCATCTCCACCAGGACACGGGCCAGGGCTCACCTCCATCACACTGCTGACCTGCCCTGCCCAGCACTGTCCAGAAGAACCTTCTGTAATGATGAAACGTCCCGTCTCTGTGCTGTCCAGCATGGCAGTCACTAGCCACGTGTGGCCACGGAGCACTTAGCATGGACCCAGTGCAGCTAAGAAAGTTTATTTTATTTCCATTTAAACTGCCACACTGAGTAGCGGCTCCCCACATTAGACAGCACGGCCATCCAGACTGAAGCTTGAGGGGCTCCCTAACTTTGTCTTATTTATCTCTGTATCCCCATCACCAACTCAATGCCAGGTACATGGGTAGACACTTGGTAAATGTTTTTGAAATGAATAATTTTAGGTGTCAATTATGAACCAAACACTCTGAATTCATTCCATGTTCTATGTACCTGACACCCTGATTCCTTTTTATGGTTGAATAATATTCCATAACACATATATATCACAAACTGTTGACCTATTCATCTGCTGATGGACATCAGAATTGTTTTCACCTTTTGGTTACTGTTAATAGCACTCCTCTGAATATGCATAAACAACATAGATTTTTGTTTTGTTTGGGCTTTTGTTTTATTTATTTATTTAGATTTTTATTTTTAGCAGGTGAATTGGTTTACACAACAAATCAGTTCACCATTGCCAAAAGAACTCAAATTTAAATTTTATTTGAAAAAATACAATACAGAAAAATTGATCCTGAACTAGTTACTAATCGGAAGACTTACTCTTCAGAGTGTAAAATAAATATTCAATTTTATTTTAATACTCAATGACAAACATTTGGAAACTGCTTTGTTAGTCCTTTTTAAGCCTATAAACTTTTCTTAGGCCTAAATATGGAAATAATTAGTATAAAAATCTACTCAGCCCCAGATACATATACTACATAAATTAAAACATGAAAATTCCCTTTTACACAAAAAATAAAAACAGATCATCTTCAGTTGTTCCCCTTTATGTCTCAAGTTAAAAATGACTAGTTTTTAAAAAGCAGTATGTTACTCCCACATCTAAAAAGCACTACAGTGGCTACAACGATACTGACGTTTAAAAAGTAACATCTTTAAAATTGTTAAATATATTTTTTATTTATTTTTACTATTATGTTTTTATTTTTATTTTTTGGCTGCACCATACAACATGCTGGATCTTAGTTCACTGACCAGGGATTGAACCTGTGCTCCCTGCAGTGGAAGCGTGGAGTCCTAACCACTGGACTGCCACAGAAGTCTCTAAAAATTAACATTTGACAGAAAAGGAATAACATTTTAATACAAGGAATATCAACAGGGCACAGGTAACCCAGATTCACAGCCTAGCTGTGAATCATCCATAAGGATGATGAAAGCTAAATGGAAAGTTTATAAGACTATAAAGTTTGAGAGGAAAATAAAATAGAAATGCAAAAATAGACTTGCCCAAGAAAGAACAGAAAGATGGCTCTAAGACTGTACCAGATTACTTTGGTGAATTCCTAAAAAGTCTAGAACTGTGAAGTAGAATGAAGAAATTACAAGTGAAAAAATCTGATTTCACAGCTTATCTCATTTCCCTACACCCACACCACTGAAACAAGTGCCGAGTGCATTTGAAAAACACAACATTAAACTATGTTCACTTTTATAGATTCCCATTTTAAAGTAAATAAGATTATCGCAGACGCCTTTCAATGTCTTAAACTGAAGGCTTTAGTAGCTCAAGAGACCCACTGATCCTTTACTCTCTAATGAGAAAAGGTCCCCGGGGTAGTTAAGCAAAACACTTGGCCTTTTTATGGCTCTCTGTGCCTCAGTTTCTCCAATAATAAATTCCTCCTTTTTATGTCCAGAACTGAAGATTCCATATAGGATGTCTGGAAGAATCTCGTAGTTGTGTACCACATATGCGAGTGTGACAGTGAAAGTCACTCGGTTGTGTCCGACTCTTTGTGACCCCATGGACTATACAGTCCGTGGAATTCTCCAAGCCAGAATACTGGAGTGGGTAGCTTACCCCTTCTCCAGGGGATCTTCCCAACCCAGGAATTGAACCAGGGTCTCCTGCATTGCAGGTGGATTCTTGACCATGAGCTACCAGAGTAAGAAGGGGAAATGAGCAAAACTACTTTTAATATAAAATATAAGTGTTTTTGTTTCCTCCAGACTATTTCCTCTGAAAACTCTAACCTTCTTTGTGATAAACCACCTTGCATGTGTGCTCAATCATGTCTGACTCTTGCAACCCTGTGGACTGTAGCCCGCCAGGCTCCTCCGTCCATGGGATTTTTCAGACAAGAATACTAGAGATGGTTGCCAGCTCCTCCTCCAGGGGAGCTTCCTGACCCAGGGATCAAACCCACAGCTCCTACATCTCCTGCATTGGCAGGCGGGTTCTTTACCACTAACACCACCTGGGAAGCCCTGATACACCAACTACTGGTTTTTAAAACAGCAAGAAAACATTATTATTGTCCTGACATCATAAAACCCAGAGGCTAAAGATATCCTTCTTTTACTAAATCTTTTAGCAAAACTGAAATACATTTTTAATGAAGTCAGTCATGCTTAATGGTAAATCAAACTTGATTTCTCATATTCTCAGAAGCTGCGTGCTTCAAGGGGTTGGGTCAGGGAAACATCCTCATTCCTGAGAATTCAGGACCACTGGATCAACAGGGAGGTGTAGGTCAGTGGTTAGGCATCCACCAAAGTCCTTCTTCCTTTAAAGGAGGAGGGTGGCTAAGGGCCTGGTCCATCCTAATTCCAGGCCTTCTCTCAGGAAGAGAGTCTAATCCCTGCCTCCTGTCCCAAGGATTAGCCAACCCGAGTACTAGCCTCCTCTGGGGCACCCACTCTGTTTCTAAAGTCACAAGAATCAAGGTACTCCCTGGTGGTTCAGCGGTTAGGACTCCACATTTTTACTGCCAAGGGTGCAGGTTCAGTCCTTGGTTGGGAAATTAAGATTCCCCCAGACTGCATGGTGAGGCCAAAAAAATAAAAAGGTAACAGTCACAAGAATCGGATGACCTCGATTCTAACTATGCCCCCATTGCCTCCACTCCCCTCACAGCTCTCCTTCAGTGCAAATATATACCTATATATGATATGACATGCTACGCTATGCTATGCTATAATACGGGCTTCCCAGGTGGCTCAGCAATAAAGAA
Organism: Neotragus pygmaeus; assembly: GCA_006410875.1. Lineage (NCBI taxonomy): Eukaryota > Metazoa > Chordata > Mammalia > Artiodactyla > Bovidae > Neotragus > Neotragus pygmaeus. The sequence continues at coordinate 379,192 of SJYV01012075.1, read as the reverse complement.
TCTGCCTAAAAATGGAGGAGACACCAGAGACTCAGGTTCAATCCCTGGGTCTGAGAGATCCCAGGAAAAGGAAATGGCAACCCACTCCAGTATCCTTGTCTGGAGAAGCCCATAGAGAAACCTGGTAGGCTATAGTCCTTGGGGTTGCAGAGAGTCAGACACGACTGGGCAAGTAAGCAGACATGATGTGATATATCATATTGACACACACACACACACACACAGAGAGAAAGAGAGAGTCACAATGTATTCTTCTAGCACAAAGGAACGAAGCAGAACCACCAAGCAGGGGAAGTCACAGGATACCCTGAAATATTAACAGAGGGGGGCCCCCTCTTCCTCCTCCACTCTTTCACCCAGCACAGGGTCCCCACTCAGGCAGCTGGGCATCCAGCACCATCTCCTTGAGATCAGTGTCCCAGAAGAAAGCAGAGACACCCAGGTCAGTCTGTGGCCTTCGGGCCACAGGCAAAGTCCAGACGAGAGAGAAACTAGCTGAGCACACGGCATGCCCCCCTCCACCAACACTTCAGGCGGGACAGGTCCTCAGTATGTCGGGAAACTGGGCATGGGTCAGTACCTGGGTGCCCCGGATGGTGTTCTCTCTCCTCCCACAGACCACGCTGGGCCCTTGCAGCCTCCAGCCTTGGAGATCATCAAAAGGCACAGGCACCCAGAAAAAGGAAAAAACCACTCCACCATTTTCTCAACTGTGAACCAGACATACCTAAAGACTCCGAGAGATAACAAGTGCAATTTGGAGGCAAAAACTAGGTCAGGACAGAAGTAAGAGAAATCATTTTTATCTCCAAGTAAAACGTGTAGCCAAGGGAAACCCACATTACAATGGAAAAGGGGGGAGGGGTAAAAGTCACNAATCCCTGCACGTGTGCATGCTAAGTCGCTTCAGTCGTGTCCGACTCTTTGGGCCCCCATGAACTGTAGTCCGCCAGGCTCCTCTGTCCATGGGATTCTCAAGGCAAGAATATTGCAGGGGGTTGCCATTTCCTTCTCCAGGGGATCTTCCCAACCCAGGGACTGAATCCATTGGTAGGCAGATTCTTCTTCACTGAGCCACCTGGGAAGCCATATATATGTATGTGCTGTGCTGTGCTTAGTCGCTCAGTCCTGTCTGACTCTGTGATCCCATGGACTGTAGCCCGCCAGGTTCCTCTGCCCATGGGGATTCTCCAGGCAAGAATACTGGAGTGGGCTGCTATGCCCTCCTCCAGGGGATCTTCCTGACCCAGGGATTGAACAAGCATCCCTTGCATCTCCTGCATCAGCAGGTGGGTTCTTTACTACTAGCACTACCTGGGAAGTGCTAATTTCTACTAATCGTAAAGTGATTTCCACACTTTTCCCATTCTTTTTCAGTGCCCAAAGTAATAAGAAGTACCTTGAGATGATCCAAGGACAGTCCCCTGACTGCGGGTTGCTGGGTACTGCTGCAAGTGTGGGCCTAGGAGACCAGGTAGACACGACCCTCCCCTTTATAGGCAGGACGAGCACTGACCAAGACACGGAGCCAGGGACGAAAGGGCATGGCGAACCCGGCCCCTCGTCCCCTCAGCAGGGGCTGCAGCACCCCTCTCTCCTTTATTCTCCACACATGTGGGCTTATTAGACTTTTGTTTCTACCTTGTCAGAATGAAATGAATCCATACTGGCAAAATTAATTCTACTGGAGTTCTCACCTTGTCAGATATATCTGTCCCCAAGAGTGAGAGGATACCTCTTGCTTGCACGATCAAGCATTTGATAAAATTTCATAGAAGTAAATATACAGGCACAAATAAATACAGGTAAAACTGGAGAAAGCTGAACAAGATCAGTGCGCTGTACCAATGTCTTGATTGTGACAATGTACCATAGTTTTGCAAGATGTTAATATTGAGGAAAACTGAGTAAAGGGTACACAAGATCTCTATTGCTTCTTATACATGCACAAGACAATTATCTCAAAATAAATAGCTAAATGATGCTAAGGGGAAATACATTTACTGCCTGGAGAAGTGAAACTGAGACTCTACTTACTTGTGCTGGGCAAGAGTGATTGTGATGGGGATTGAAGAAAAGGTAGGAATAAAGAGGGTTTGCTGCTGCTCCTGCTGCTGCTAAGTCACTTCGGTTGTGTCCGACTCTGTGCAACCCCATAGACGGCAGCCCACGAGGCTCCTCTGTCCTCGGGATTCTCCAGGCAAGAACACTGGAGTGAGTTGCAATTTCCTTCCCCAACGCATGAAAGTGAAAAGCGAAAGTGAAGTCGCTCAGTCGTGCCCAACTCTTAGCGACCCCACGGACTGCAGCCCACCAGGCTCCTCCATCCATGAGATTTTCCAGGCAAGAGTACTGGAGTGGGTTGCCATTGCCTTCTCCGAAAGAGAGTTTAAACCCTGCCAAATAAGCAGTGTACATCTTCATTGTATTATTTTATTATTATTCTCTGTAACCACCCATATAGTTGGCAAAGACAGACAAATACCTCATTATATGGCACTTTGCTTTATTGTGCTTCACAGACACTCTTTTTTTTTTTTTTTACAAACTGAGAGTTTATGGCAAAGCTACACCAAGCAAGTCACTGGCACCATTTTTCCAACAGCATGGTTTTTTAATGAAGGTGTGCACACCGTCTTTACCTCCACAGTGATTTCTATTTTGCTTTTTATTTGGAGCAATAAATCCCTCTGAGGCATTTTAACCAAAGAGGGAAGGAAGTTCTGGTACAAGTATAGACTAATGTGTTAATAAGCACCAAGCCTAGCGGGCACGTCATCAGGTGGTACTCTCTAAACTGCCCCAATCTTTTCCTTGAAGAGACAAGGTTTGCCCCCAGCAGAGATGAAGGAGTTGGCCACACACAATGCTTTGTGCTGTGTCCAAAGGAAAAACACTGTCTTCAGTGTCAGGCTCAGGATAAAGAACAAGTCACCAGGCGATAAGCAGGGCTTATCTGACCCCAACAACAACCCAGGATGCCTTGGGATGGTGAAACTGAGAGAGAGAAAGGTGCTGAAGCTTTGATCATGCTTCTGGTCATACTTCTTACTACTCCTCATCTGTAGAACTCAGTAGAATTATCAGTTTGATGTATGCATCATCCCCCAAATCAGAGCCAGCCTCACGCCTGGCAAACTATACTGGGGCCCCCATGCTCTGCTGTTATGGTCTGGAGATAGTCAATCATTTTTAACAAAGAGACCCCACCTTTTCATTTTGCTCTGGGTCCTGCTAACTACATAGCTGTTCCTGCCTTGAACATGCCTTTCTTTAATATTCATTTTTATTTATTTATGTGGGTACACTGGGTCTTAGTTGTAGCATGCAGGATCTTTGGTTGGGGCATGCGAACTCTTGGTTGCAGCCTGTGGGATCTAGCTCCTTGACCAGAAATCAAACCCAGGCCTCTTGCACTGGGAGCACAGTCTTAGCCACGGGACCACCAAGGAAGTCCCTCGAACACACCTTTACTGCCCCCTCATCCCGCTTTGCCATAAAACTTGGAGAACATTTTATAGAACGCCTCCTTCTTCATCGCCACCTGTCAGAATCCTACCAGTTACGTGAAAGTCAAATAAAACTCACAACTCCTCCCTGGCCGTCTCGGCCTAACATCTTGTATCATTTATAACCTATAACACTATTCCAGCAATCAGTCGTGCGCTGCACTGTGACACTACTGATAAAGTGATGATTATAGTTTCTTTTGTCATCTCCTTTTTCAGATGTTTTTCCCCCCTGGATCCTAAATACAGTGAAAGTTTATAGGGGCAGAGAACACCCTGTCACACAGCCCTGTCAGACAGAACTGACCACCATGGTTAGAAAGTTCGGTATCCTTGCCATGTCTCAGGGTAACCACAGCTATCATAGCTGTGATCACCTGAAATGCGTCTGGTACAACTAAGGAACTGCATGTTTTCTCATGTTTAACTTTAATTCATTTAAATTTAAATTCACACATGTGCTAGTGGCTGGTTTCCTGAACAGTACAAGTCCAATGCTTCTCTGTACCTTCCTGGTGCACAGACGTTGGCTGTTTTGATTTGATTTTTCAAGAACTTAGTGTTCGCCTCCAAGGACTTATAGAAGGTCAATCAACTTTTTTTAAGAAAAGGAGTTTTCAGTAAGTTATATGCTAAATCTCCCTGCTGCTTAAACTATTCCTGGCAACAACAACAAATACAAAATCTATTAATATTATTTAATGTAAAGGAATGATTTTGTTGTTTAGTCGCTAGGTCATGTCCGACTCTGCAACCCCTTGGACTGGAGCATGCCGGGTTCCTCTCCCGGAGTTTGCTCAAACTGCTGTCCATTGAGTCAATGCTGCTACCTAACCATCTTATCTTCTATCCGCAATCTTTCCTGCTCTTCTGCCCTCAGTCTTTCCCAGAATCAGTGTATTTTCCAATGAGTCAGCTCTTCGCATCAGGCAGCCAAAGTATCAGAGCTTCAGCTTCAGCATCAGTCCTTCCAATGAATACTCAGGGTTGATTTCCTTTAGGATTGACTGGCTTGATCTCCTTGCAGTCCAAGGGACTCTCAAAGAGTCTTCACCAGCCACCACAGTTTGAAACCATCAAATCTCCGGTGTTTAGCCTTCTTTAGGAATGAATGTAATCCTCTAACTGCCTGAAATAATACTGGGGAATTATATGGTTTCAAATTTAAGATATTTGTGCATAATTTTCTTAAGATTAAAGAACTCTTCAAAATATCTTTTGGTATCCTAAAACTTTAACAGAAGCACAGCTCACGACTGCACAAGCGAGAAAAAAAAGAAGCCAAATAAAATCCATGAAATATTGCCTGATATTAGCCCAGTAAAAGGCTCTTCTGACAGGGCCACAGCCTTGGAGACCCATGAACCATATACTCAGGAGATCCCACTGTAGTTCAGATCTGAGAGGTATGAGAACCTTGCTGGGACCACCTCCACATACAGATACAAGCTTCTTTCTCCTTCTTCCTTTGTTTATCTAAACAGCCGTCATGCATGGTTGATTTTCAGGAAAGCCAAAACTGACAGAAGGATTCTGAGCTCTTTGAAATGCTTTCTTTACTGTTCTTGACCTTTTCTCTGTTTTAAAATGTTTTGTCTTGGAACTTCTTTTACTGCTATAGGATTCTGGCCTCCCAAATTGATATGAATCATAAACTAACCAATTCATTCTTCTGTCCACATATTCAAGAACATTTGTACTTAAATGTTAAGCTAGTTAAAAACCCAAATGGCTCCAAGTTTCCATACATAGAGTGTACTATGATCCAAGCTCCAAAGATTATTTTTTTTATTCTTAAGCAACGTATGCCCTTCCCCTTTGCTAGAATCCATCATACAGGCAGACCCTGGTTTTCACCTCAGTCTATCAGACACTTACATGCCAAAAATGCATGACAGAACCAGCTTCAAAAGTGACTGGCATATTATTTCTATGTAGTAAACACATGATCTTGAATCCTCAGCTGAAGTTTTACAATTCTTACTTCCAGCAGAGCTGTATGAGTCAGCTCAAATCGCCATTAAAAAAATGTCACAGACTAGGGGGCTTCAAAACCAGATACGTATTTTTTCACAGTGCTGGAGGCTGGGAAGTTCAAGGTCAATGAGTCAGACAATCTGGTTTCCATTAAGAGCTCTTCTCCTGACTTGCAGATGCACTTCCTTCTGTCTCACAAGCCAAGTAGAGAGAATAAGCTCTCTGGCATCTCTTTCTCTAAGGGCACTAACCCCACCATGAGGGCCCCATCCTCATGACCTCATCTTCAAATACCATCCCATTGAGGTTTAGAGCTTTCAACAAATCCTCAGTGCATTGAATTCCCCAGGGAAGAATATTGGAGTGAGTTGCCATTCTCTTCTCCAGGGGATCTTCCTGACCCAAGAATTGAACCCAGGTCTCCCACATTGCAGGCAGATTCTTTACCATCTGAGCCACCAGGGAAGCCCAATTTGGGTGGGAGGAGGACACATTTCAGTCCATAGAAGGAACAATAATAAAGAGAAAAATAAATAGTGAAGACTGACCCCAAAGAAAAAAATGACACAACTCTAAGAGCTCTCAACAACTTCCCTTTCTACACACCTTTCTCTCCATCACTGAAAAACCAAGTGTGACTTACTTGCTATAAATGCAAAATCCCAATCTTCAGCAAAGGCAAAATGATGTCTCTTTGGATCTTCACTTTACGATAAAATTTGAGTCATAAAAAATTTGCAGATCTGCACATGGAGGAAACTATGCCTCACAACTCAAGGATAAAAATAATTATAATCAGTTCTATTCACATGGAAAGTCTGTTTAACCTGCCTTCTCATTTAGCCAGCTAAAGCTTTAAAAGCCATTTGGAGGGTATCTCCATATGCACACAGTCTTTCTCTGATGTTGCTGAGATCCAAGCTCCTCTAGGCAACCAATATAACACTGAGTCTCGGGAAACCCTGGGCTTTGTGGAGTACTTCTGTTCCTTTATTCCAGAAAGAGTTTCAGAAGTACTCACTATCAAACCCAAAACCACAGAAAAAATGCCATGCACACCAATGCCAGTGGAAATGGATATGATGAACTAATGAACTCAGTTTACACCAGGCAGAAACAAGACTCTTCTAACCACAGATCAAATTAGTTGACCAGTGGCTTTGCCTTGACTCTCAGGAAGAGATGACCATTCTAACTCTTTCCTTTAGTCACCTTCAATCTGTATCTTCCCTGTGCTACCTTCTGTATTAAATTGCGCACAGTAAGGTTCCTGGAAGATCTCAGAGCACCATGTGGCCAGAATCATTTTCTTCCTGCTTCTGTAGGTTCTTACACTTAGTAAGTAGCTTCTCTAACTGTGTGTTTGTGTGATTTTTAATCTAGATCGGATACCTGAGTCTGACTCCAGCTCTGACACATTAACTAAAGGCCAAACATCTTCAGAGACACTCCCACTGTCTAAAGGAGAAAATCCAAACCTCCCATGCAGCATTTAGGAGCCTCCTAAGTAGCCTCCTCACTACTCCCAGTCCTCTCCAGCCATCGTCTTTTGAGTCCACACCAGGGTCTCCTGCTTGTAGACTTTTGCCCCTATAGTTTCCTCCCCTGGAAATGCCCACCCCTCTTCATCACATCCACCACTGCCAGTACGCACCGGGAATCCCACATACTACATAAGTGTGATCCACACCAAGAAGCCTCCTCTGCTGGTCTCCAAATGGAAGGTCTCCTTCCTGTAGCTTCTGTTAATACTAGAACCCAGAAAGTGTTCTCCAGCAGCTCATCCCTTTCTGCCCTGTATCCTGTTCATCTGAGGACCATAAGCTCCTCACTCAGGTCCCCCCAACTGCCTGAACAATGCCTTTTACATTGTAGATTCTTACAGAATGAGAGAGGGCAATGAAAAAAGTAAGAAGAAAGGAAAAAGGTGGGTCAGGAAGGAAAAAATACCCAATCCCATGGACCCCTCATTCATCCACATTAGAAGATTCAAAATATAAGCTCAAACAAATTAAAGAACAAACTCAGAATCATCTATATTCTGAAATAAAAATTAAAAAGCACAAGCAGTAGTAATTAGTTCAGTCGCTAAGCCGTGTCTGATTCTCTGTGACCCCATGGACTGCAGCACGCCAGGCTCCTCTGTCCTCCACCATCTCCCAGAGTTTGCCCAAACTCATGTCCATTGAGTCAGTGATGCTAATCATCACATCTTCTGTCACCACCTTCTCCTTTACCCTCAATCTTTCCCAGCATCAAGGTCTTTTCCAATAAGTTGGCCCTTCCTATCAGGTGGCCAGAGTATTGGAGCTTCAGCTTCAGCAACAGTTCTTCCGATGAATATTTAGGGTTGATTTCCTTTAGGACTGACAAGGTTTGATCTCCTTTCAACTAACTAGGGTAAACATTCGATATGCTTTGTTACAGTGTATTGGGTGTATTCTGGATTCATATTTCTTTAGAGTGGACAGCTGTTCTAAAAGCAAGTTCAGCAGTGCCTCTGTGCCTTTGACCTTGCTGGTCCTTCTGCCTGGTGGACTATTCCTCTCCTCTCAGTCTGCCCAGTGTTTCATGAGACATCAGGATGGCTTGAGCCTCAGCTGCCCCATGAAGCTTCCACAGCACCCACACCATCCTGCAAATGCACAGGCGAGGCATCCACACTTCTAGACCAAGGTGCTCCCAGGGTCTATGAACACTGATTAGTAACCAGCAAAACGTGTCCCAGGTGATCTAGCACAACTCTTTTCTCCTGCAGCTTCTTTCCATGGAAAGTGTAACATAAGAGACAAGCAAGGCAGTGGGATTAAAGGTAAAGGTGACCCTTGCAGCGCTGAAAACAGAGAAGACTCAGGAAACATCACAGTTTTCCTCAGTGATGTAAAGGACTGCGACGCAGAAGACACACTGGATGTGGCCCTGGTTGGGTAAACTTTGGGCCAATGATGTCAGGCTGTTCTAACCAGCTAAGATGCACTGGAATCCCTGGGGCCTCAGTCCCTGGTAACGTAGGCAAGAATCAAGCACAAAAACAAGGCTGGGGCCAGATGACAAGATCAAAGCTTCTAAAAGCCAGATCCATATCCTGCTGGTAGAATGTCATCTAATTTTAGCTGGCATAAAATTGATTTTTTCATGGTAAAACATTTTTATGTCTATTAGAAAAAAATAATTATTAATAATAGTGTTCTGTGAGCATTTACTATATGCAAGGTACTGGCGTAAGTCTTTTACTTTTTTAAAATGTAATCCTCACAAAACTCCAATGAGACAGCTGCTATTATGATTTCCATTTTGTACCTGGGGAAACAGAGACAGGGAGAGGTGGCGTGTCTGCTCTAGTCACTGCACCAGTGAAAGGTGGAGTCAGGATCTGAACCCAGGCAGCCTGGCTCCAGAATCCCGCCTGCAGCCCTACCAAATACCAACCTTAACCATCCTATACTTAAGATGAAGCCAAACCCAACAGCAGATATAATCCAGAGGAAAAAATATTAAGAGTGTGGGTAGTTCTCAAGTATGGTAAAAGATCATGAATCCAGCGCTCCAGTCACTTATGTTTGAAATATACTTGCCTATACGTTTCAATACAGTCCCCTCCAACCCATCTCCTAGAATTATAACCACCAAGAGCTCCTATAACTTAGGCCATTCTGTGGTTACAGACAGCAAATCATTAGAAGTGAAACTGCAGGGCCAAAATAAAGCACGTTCCAGGGACAGTACTACGCTTTATAGTCTAACAAAAAAATTGCTACATTGCATAGACATTTTGGGGCTTCGCAGATGGCGCTAGTGGTAAAGAACCCGCCTGCCAATGCAGGAGACCTAAGACGCGGGTTCAATCCCTGGGTCAGNAATCCCACATACTACATAAGTGTGATCCACACCAAGAAGCCTCCTCTGCTGGTCTCCAAATGGAAGGTCTCCTTCCTGTAGCTTCTGTTAATACTAGAACCCAGAAAGTGTTCTCCAGCAGCTCATCCCTTTCTGCCCTGTATCCTGTTCATCTGAGGACCATAAGCTCCTCACTCAGGTCCCCCCAACTGCCTGAACAATGCCTTTTACATTGTAGATTCTTACAGAATGAGAGAGGGCAATGAAAAAAGTAAGAAGAAAGGAAAAAGGTGGGTCAGGAAGGAAAAAATACCCAATCCCATGGACCCCTCATTCATCCACATTAGAAGATTCAAAATATAAGCTCAAACAAATTAAAGAACAAACTCAGAATCATCTATATTCTGAAATAAAAATTAAAAAGCACAAGCAGTAGTAATTAGTTCAGTCGCTAAGCCGTGTCTGATTCTCTGTGACCCCATGGACTGCAGCACGCCAGGCTCCTCTGTCCTCCACCATCTCCCAGAGTTTGCCCAAACTCATGTCCATTGAGTCAGTGATGCTAATCATCACATCTTCTGTCACCACCTTCTCCTTTACCCTCAATCTTTCCCAGCATCAAGGTCTTTTCCAATAAGTTGGCCCTTCCTATCAGGTGGCCAGAGTATTGGAGCTTCAGCTTCAGCAACAGTTCTTCCGATGAATATTTAGGGTTGATTTCCTTTAGGACTGACAAGGTTTGATCTCCTTTCAACTAACTAGGGTAAACATTCGATATGCTTTGTTACAGTGTATTGGGTGTATTCTGGATTCATATTTCTTTAGAGTGGACAGCTGTTCTAAAAGCAAGTTCAGCAGTGCCTCTGTGCCTTTGACCTTGCTGGTCCTTCTGCCTGGTGGACTATTCCTCTCCTCTCAGTCTGCCCAGTGTTTCATGAGACATCAGGATGGCTTGAGCCTCAGCTGCCCCATGAAGCTTCCACAGCACCCACACCATCCTGCAAATGCACAGGCGAGGCATCCACACTTCTAGACCAAGGTGCTCCCAGGGTCTATGAACACTGATTAGTAACCAGCAAAACGTGTCCCAGGTGATCTAGCACAACTCTTTTCTCCTGCAGCTTCTTTCCATGGAAAGTGTAACATAAGAGACAAGCAAGGCAGTGGGATTAAAGGTAAAGGTGACCCTTGCAGCGCTGAAAACAGAGAAGACTCAGGAAACATCACAGTTTTCCTCAGTGATGTAAAGGACTGCGACGCAGAAGACACACTGGATGTGGCCCTGGTTGGGTAAACTTTGGGCCAATGATGTCAGGCTGTTCTAACCAGCTAAGATGCACTGGAATCCCTGGGGCCTCAGTCCCTGGTAACGTAGGCAAGAATCAAGCACAAAAACAAGGCTGGGGCCAGATGACAAGATCAAAGCTTCTAAAAGCCAGATCCATATCCTGCTGGTAGAATGTCATCTAATTTTAGCTGGCATAAAATTGATTTTTTCATGGTAAAACATTTTTATGTCTATTAGAAAAAAATAATTATTAATAATAGTGTTCTGTGAGCATTTACTATATGCAAGGTACTGGCGTAAGTCTTTTACTTTTTTAAAATGTAATCCTCACAAAACTCCAATGAGACAGCTGCTATTATGATTTCCATTTTGTACCTGGGGAAACAGAGACAGGGAGAGGTGGCGTGTCTGCTCTAGTCACTGCACCAGTGAAAGGTGGAGTCAGGATCTGAACCCAGGCAGCCTGGCTCCAGAATCCCGCCTGCAGCCCTACCAAATACCAACCTTAACCATCCTATACTTAAGATGAAGCCAAACCCAACAGCAGATATAATCCAGAGGAAAAAATATTAAGAGTGTGGGTAGTTCTCAAGTATGGTAAAAGATCATGAATCCAGCGCTCCAGTCACTTATGTTTGAAATATACTTGCCTATACGTTTCAATACAGTCCCCTCCAACCCATCTCCTAGAATTATAACCACCAAGAGCTCCTATAACTTAGGCCATTCTGTGGTTACAGACAGCAAATCATTAGAAGTGAAGCTGCAGGGCCAAAATAAAGCACGTTCCAGGGACAGTACTACGCTTTATAGTCTAACAAAAAAATTGCTACATTGCATAGACATTTTGGGGCTTCGCAGGTGGCGCTAGTGGTAAAGAACCCGCCTGCCAATGCAGGAGACCTAAGACGCGGGTTCAATCCCTGGGTCAGGAAGAGCCCCTGAAAGAGGGCATGGCAACCCACTCCAGTATTCTTGCCTGGAGAATCCCATGGACAGAGGAGCCTGGCAGGGTCCAGTCCATGGGGTCCCAGAGAGCTGGACTCAACTGAAGTGACTGAGCACAGCACGGACAGACTGAGCATGAACAGACACTATGCTGCCAAGTCCTCCAAAACAGCCACCAAGGCGCAGGGCGCAGGTGTGGACAAGCGCAGCAGAGAGCCTAGTTAATATCATGGACCATCCTGAGCCCCTTCCCCCGACCTCCTCCAATCTCCCCCACCACCGGAGTGGAGTATATATGTCTTCCCAAGCTCAAACTCCACTTAAGAATGGAAAAACCACATACACACTAGACGGGGAGCTTGAGGGAGGTCCTGCCAAGTTCCTATTTGCTTCTTTTTGAGGACTCTTATCCTCCTCTCTACTGGTTATACATGGAAATTCTTTGTTACATGGAAACACTGAGAGTCACAAATCAGAGCCTCTTAGAGGGCAACATTGCCCGCCAGGTCTCTCCAGGCACGTACCCCTCCCTCCAAGAGAAAACTTCCCATCCTGCCCTTTGAAATGCAAATCCCAGCACACAGCATAGAGCACAGCTCCATGTATCAGATGCATGTGCGCGCAGACCAACACCGAGGGAAACCGGGAAGCCTTGCAGACCAGACACACCCGCGCTCATGGAGCATGGCATCTGCACAACAACGTCAGCTGAGAGAGAATGATTATGTAATAACCAGGTGGCTCACCAACACCCGTGATGACTTGGCTAACATTAGAAAGTCAGAGACGATGAGCGTCTACCTGCAGGCCGATGCTGGCACGGACTACAAACCGCCACTGTACACAGGAGCTTAAGTGCTCTGGGGCAGGCAGATGGGGTCTCAATTCTGTCATCTTTACAAGTCAAAGGACTGCCCCTAAAATGCCCCTGACTTCTTCACACTTGAATGGAAAGCCATGCGACCCTTTCTCTTCTTGCTGAAGCCTGATCAGGAAGCATGTGAAGGGCTGCTCCCACTGGGAAGAGCCGAGGACAAGTGAGCAATGAGCCTGTCAACTGCATCATTACAAAGAATTAAAAAGAAATTTAAATGAATGGATTTTGTGAAGCACCCTTTGTGAACGCTAATTACTTCCAAGTAGATTCTTGGTTATTAGACTTCACTATCAATTACATTTTTTCTTGGGAGAGGAGGTGTCCATTTATCCCTCAATTTTACTTCTTTTTCTCTAATCAATCTTTCCAAAATGTGGTGATCTGTTACCACTTGCCCTAGACACTGATAGTGAAATTTTAAATGTAATGGACGAGACCCAAAGGTTGACAATAATATCTCAAATGACGAATACCCTCTCAAAACATCTCTTGTTTTTCAGATTTCATAAGAACTGTGCAGGGTCTTCAACCAGAATAATAATCCAAGATGCTAAGGGCAGATCAGAGCGGTGGGAATTTTATATGTTATCATCCTATACAAGACATGACTCTCTTCACCTTCACTGGCCTATTTATAGCATCTCCACCCATGTTTCAATATCTATTTTTATTCTGTTCATAAAGCAGTTATTTGTAAAATTCTAAGTCCCAAATATCATGCAAGGGCAAGCAAGGAAATAAGGTCTAGAAGGACCTATAAGTCACTGGTCAACATACAAACCAGTCGTGTTAATAAAGGAATGGACAGCATTTCATAGGGGCACAAGACGCATTCACTTTGCCGCATAACACAGGGGAAGGGATAAATCCATAAGGAAAGTTTTGCAGAAGAATAACATTTGAGCTGTACTTTGATAGGAAAGAGCAGAGAGAAAAGCAATGAGGCAAAAAGCATGAAGCAAGGTAAAGCCTTGACTTCATAACCTGTACATGACGAACGGTGAGGTGAGAAGATCCTTCCTAGAGTTCAGGACATGCTCTGACTAGAAAATATATCAGTGACCCACTGCTTCTGCATCTTCAGCAGCATTTGATATTGTCACCATTGTTTTTAATTAAGCTCACCATTTTTATCTTCAACGTCACTGCTTTTTCTTTAGCCATTCTGATAGGTATGTAACTATCTCACTGCGATTGTAACATGCATTTCCTAGATGGCTGATGACTGAATATCTTTTCATGTGCTTATTTGCCATCTGCATATCCTTCTTCCGTGAAATATCTATCAAGTTGGTTCATGCTTTCGTCTTTGGCCCATTTTCCAATTGGATTTTTGCTCATTACTACTGATGTTTTGAGAGTTCTTTATATATTCCAGATAGTGTCCATTTTTTAAATGCACTTTAGAAAAATTTTCTCCAGTCTAGAGCTTGTCTTTTCATTCTCTTAAGATCTTTTGCAGAGTGAAAATTTTTAATTGTGGTTTGTCTTTTCATTTTCTTCTGTTGTTTTATGAAAAGCAGAAGTTTTTGAGTCTGATTTATTCATGTTTTCATGAATGTGATAGCTAAGAAATCTTTTCTAGTGCAAAGTCACACACAAAAATCAAACTGCTATGAATTTTACAGTTTTAATTCTTAAATTTAGGTCCATAATTCACTTTGAGATAATTTTTGAGCTTGTTGTGAGGAAAGAGTCCAAGTTCACTGTTTTGCAAGTGGATGTCTGACTGTTTCAGCAACATCCATTGAAGAGACTATCCTTCCCCTCATCGAAATACTTTGGCTCCTTTGTCAAAAATCAATTGACCTTAAATGTGCAGGTTTACTTCTGGGCTTTTTATTCTGTTCCATTGATCTTTATGTCTGTCCTGAGGTCAATCCCAAATTTAGTAGCATGAGTCCTCCTCATACTGAAAGTATTAATCCACTCTTTCGTGATCCCATGGACTGCAGCCCACCAGGCTCCTTTGTCTGTGGGATTCTGCAGGCAAGAACACTGGAGTGACTGCCATCCCCTTCTCCAAGGGATCTTCCTGACCTAAGGATTGAACCCATGTCTCCCACATCTCAGGCAGACTCTTTACTGTCTAAGCCACCAGGGAAGCCCCCTCCAACTGTAATCTTTTTCAAGATTCTCTCACTGTTCCAGGTCTTTCTGGGTCTTTTGCCTTTCATTTTTATAGACACAGGTCTATAAAAATGTATTAAATAAAAAACCAAATATGTAAGCATAGTCTTTTCTAGAACTCTATATAAGATCCTCTCAATGGTAAACCATACTGTACACTGTTAACCACGGGTGAGACTGTCACCTTTCTCTCCAACTGTCCACCTTATCTTTTCATGTAACATAAGTGGTTGAAACTTGCTAAAAATAATCCCAACCATAGTAATAAAAAAAATCTATACACAGGAAAACAAAACCTGGAATAAAATACCCAAAATATTATCTGGGATTATTGTTGACTTAGTATGACAAATGGTAGTTTTTCTTTTCCTTTGTATATATATTTGTTTTTGTTTAGTCACTCAATTGTGTTCAACTCTTTGCGACCTCATAGACTGGAGCATGTCAAGCTTTCCTGTCCTTCACCATCTCCCAGAGTTAGCTCAAACTTATGTCCATTGAGTGGATGGTGTCATCCAACCATCTCATAGTGTGTATACATATTCCAAATTTTCCAAATTATGCACATTACATTAAAACTTATTTTTCTTATTACAAAACACATAGATTTTTGTTTAATATATAATTTTCCTTTTCTTCTAAAGTTTGCTGTTTGGTAGAGAAATACAGAGTCACCATCCTTATTAGCATGGCTATGTCAGAGTATTTACTGTGACTCCTGGACTTTGCTCTTCCATTTCACCAAATCCAAGGTGGAACAACAGACTTTATTAACACCTTCCTTTATTTGTTTACTGCTGTGTTTCATAAATATTCAAGGATCACCCTTGCTATATTTATTCTGATCTTGATAAAAAAATTTTTTTTCTCATTAGCCTGGAGTGATTTGTAATAAGAAACAACAAGGAGCAGACAGGAAAGAAATGAGATTTCAATTTCACCCAGAGCAAACGCTTTTTCATGATTTTTCAGAATGGGTGTGAGTTGACCACAATGAATACTGACCTCTTCCTTAAATCATATTATTAACCAGAACTGAACAGAAATGTAAGACCAAATATTAGTGAAATAAAGCTTCGGCAATAGTTGCCTAAATGTTTAATGAAATGAATTCGACTTTATTAAATCATAATTCGACTTTATTTCCCACTATTTCCACAGATGATCTCAGGAAGAGTCCATTCTCTGAGTTTTCCTATCCCCCGCCAGACACTTATAGACTAGGTATTAAATTTTAAGCCACAAAGCTCCATGTCTGAAGGTATCCCAGGTCATTAGACTAATGGCTACCAAAAAAGGTAGGTGTGATCCTCACGTACATCAGTTAAAATCTTGCAGGGCCACAAAGCAAGCACCCTAATCCAGCAGCACTTGAGGGATTAAGTACAAACCTTGCACCATAACCAGAGAAAAGAAACAGGCCACGCTCTATACTCAGCAGGTCAGTAGCTTCATTTCCATGTGGGAAGCACATATGTTCAGCTATGATACAACAGAGAAGCCAGCATCTCTGTGGACTGTGCTGTCTGTGGGGCAACAACCACCAGGACAGAGAATCGGCCAGAGAATCCCTTATCTGGACGACAGACTCAATGGGCATGAGTGTGAGCAAGCTCCAGGAGATGGTGAAGGACAGGGAAGCCTGGCATGCTGCAGTCCATGGGGTCGCCAAGAGTCAGACATGACTGGGCAACTTAAACAACAAAAACATACCTATTTTAAGTAAATATAACAATTCAGTTACAGTTTATGACATCACGTGCTAAAACATCCATGTACCTTTATTACTATAGATCATGTACTACTTACTACTGAGTGTCTTCTTCAGAGATTCTTTTACTAAAGCAACATCATCACCACTTTAATTACAGGGTTTATAGTAATCTCACACTAAATTCTCTCTTCTTTTTTTTAACTGAACAAGTGTTGACAAGTAATGTGAGATAATCTGGTCCCTACTGTATGCCAGCATTATAATATGACATTCTCTGTTACACTTCCACTGGCTTACACGTTATAAATAATGGATCAAAACTGCTTTCTTAGTTTCACTCACAATGAGCCCTTAGACTGGGATACACTAGCAAAACTGTCTGAACACAAATCTCTCAAATTGTTTTCATTATATTTTATTTTTAATAATTCTACGAACTGTGAAACAGCAACAGGCTATTCACATAAGTCGGGCTTCCCAGGTGGTGCTAGTGGTAAGCAAGCCACCTGCCAGTGTAGGAGACGCAGGTTTGATCCCTGGGTCAGGAAGATCCCCTGGAAGAGGGAATGGCAACCCACTCCAGTATTTTTACCTGGGAAATTCCATGGACAGAGGAGCCTGGTAGGCCGCAAAGAGTTGGGCATGACTGAACGACTGAGCATTTACTTAAGTGTTTTTTTAAATAGCATTTAAAAGTAAGATACTAAGCAATGTATAAATGTTTATGTCCCAGGAAACAAAAGAAATATAGAGTTTGATAAATGACACCAGAAGGTAAAAGAACAAATTAATACATATTTATGGACAACCTATGTGCCAGGCATCGTTCCAGGTACCGGGGCTCAAGCAGGGAGTGTGGCGGACACTGTTTCGGTCACCCACCCTCCTTCCCAATAAACCTGGCTTTGTTCAGGTATTCACTTCTCCCCCAACACATCCCCCTAGGAAAAGCTGGCCCTATCTCCAGCTTCACGGTCAGTCCTGATTGATCCCATTCCATCACCAAAGACGGCTTCAGGAAGGGGCCTCAACCGAGGTCAAAGACCCACAAAGAGTCCTTCCTTGGGAACTTTCGGAAAAGACTTTCCTCTGCCTTATGGGACCTCCTGGAATGCACTCTCTCTTCCTCCAGATTGTGTGTGGAGTTGAGAGGGCTGGAGCTGCAGCAGCCTTCTCTAGGATGACATGAGGATACAGAGGAGGGGAGAGCCAAGACCTTCACATGGAAATGGGTCTGGCAGCTCCAGGTGATGTTGCATGGACTCTCATTCCATTTTCTGGCTTTCATACTTCTGTGTGCTAATACATCTCGTTATTTAACTAATCTTAACTGGATGTTCCCCACAAGCATATGAAGGCAACTCTTCAAGGACAGACAGACTCTCTGTTTTTCAGAATTTATAATCTAGCGAGGGGACTAACACAGTGATCCAATATCCAAAATCAGGCTCCTTAACTCTGAAGGAAGACAGAGATGAGCAGGAGATTAGAAAGGCTATAACACCCTAGAGAAAGCCATGTTTCAGTTCTTAGCTAAACCACTTAGATAACAGCATCCTGTGCAAACTATTATATGTAGAACGAATACACAGCAGCCCTACTGTACAGCACAGGGAACTATATTCAATATCCTGTGATAAACCATAACAGAAAAGAATATGAAAAAGAATATATATGTAAAGCTGACTCATTTTGCTATTGTAAATAACCATGTACATGTGTGTTCATTTGCTCAGTCATGTCCGACTCTTTGTGACGCTATGGACCATAGCCTGCCAGGCTCCCCTGTCCATGGGATTTTCCAGGAAAGAATACTGGAGTGGGTTGCCATTTCCTACTCCAGGGGATCTCCCTGACTCAGGGATCGAACCCGCATTCAGGGATTGAAACTATATCTCCTGCAATGTAGGCAATTCTTATCACTGAGCCCCCAGGGAAGCCCTAAGAGTTAAACCACCACAGAAATACAGATTTAAAGGCAAGAAACTGATCACTCTGTCACCTAGGACATCAGTACTATACAGTAATAAATCATACTTTATTATACGGCAGTGTGAATTTTCACCTGAGTAGGCTAAAATGCACATCCCAAACTGACTAGCTTCTTAATTGGAGAGAAAATGCCATTCTTCTGACATCCATTCCCTCCTATTTTGCTTAAAGAGGTTACCCTGTGACCCCTTCATGTCTGTTCCAGGCAGACAAAGATGAATGATACGAATTCCTTAGAAGCAGGTACAAAGATTATGCAGTCATCTGACTATTCATGTGAGTCTCTTCAAGATTCCCTTCAAAGGATCCTAACTGTCCTAGGGCCCTGGAGTCTGAGCCAAAAGCACACATCTGGGCGATGACAACTGTGCAGAAAAGACTCAGCACTCACAGTCACTCCCCTGGGTCCCTGCACCAGTATTTCAAGGGAAAGATAAGAAGCTGCCACCGTCGGTCACTGGAGCAAAAGAGCAAGAATAGGGTGCAGGTGAGACAGCCACCCATATCCTTGGGACAGCTGGACCCATGCTTTGCAGCTGACACGAGAACTGCCAACATTACCTTAGTATTGAAGGGCACCCCAAAGCACTGAGGCCAAGTTATCAGAGGATTTAAATGTAACGTGAGTCTTCTCATATTAGCCTTCCCTCCCACTAGATATTTTCTAAGGCATCCAAAGTGATGTTGGGCTTACCAGGTGGCGGTAGTGATTAAGAACCCACCTGCCAATGCAGGAGACATACAAGACATGTGGAAGAGCCTGGCAGGCTACACTGCATAGCGGTGCACAGAGTCGGACATGACTGAAGCAACTTAGCATGCACGCAAAGTGATGTTGGCAGAAAAGTGGCAAAATTTTGCAAAAGAGATTTACTCAAAGTTTTAGATAACAATTCTCCTTTCCTAGAAACCCCTGGCACAGTCAGCGCTCTGTGACTTTCACTCTGCATCACCGGTCAATACATTTTTTAAATATTTTTTCTTAAAGTTTTTAATTGATATTAAATCAGATATGAGGGGGAAAGTGAGAAGAAGAAAAAGAGCTGTGGTTACATACCCCAAAGAGTGACAGCCATAAGCAAGCTGACTGAGCAGTAACAGAGAGAGGAGGGTTTGCTTACTGTAAAGAGTAGAAGCTAAATCTTTTGCCATTGTTGGCATCCATCTCACATAAAACTAGACAGACACTTTCTTTCACCACCATTCTGCCTTCCCCCAACTACCACTGCAGGACAGCGTGTGTGCTAATGTGCGTGCAAAGTCACTCAGTTATTTCCTACTCTTTGCAACCCCATGGACGGTAGCTCCCCAGGCTCCTCTGTCCATGGGATTCTCCAGGCAAGAATACTAGACTGGGTTGCCATGCCCTCTTCCAGGGGATCTTAAAATTTTTAATTTCCATATCTTCATGGGCTGACAGAGACTTACGGATTATTTACGTAACTCAAACGTTTGCTTCACGTGGCAGAAGAGATGCCACATTTTAATTCATTCATGATCTGTTACTGTCCTCAACAGTAACAGAGTTTATGTACGCCAGAACCAATACTGTACTGTAAAGTAAAATAAAAAGTATTAACTAAAAANTATTTACGTAACTCAAACATTTGCTTCACGTGGCAGAAGAGATGCCACATTTTAATTCATTCATGATCTGTTACTGTCCTCAACAGTAACAGAGTTTATGTACGCCAGAACCAATACTGTACTGTAAAGTAAAATAAAAAGTATTAACTAAAAAAATTAATTGACTAAGAATAAATAAATAAATAAAAGGGAGCTAGCAAAATAATAATAATAATAATAAAATAAAGTTTCAATCAACCCTCCATCATTAAATATACTTTTTAAAGGAGGATGCAGCAACTTGAAAAGGCAGGCCTGGTAAGTCCTACAAGGGAGGAGATCTAACCCTCCTATCGAATCCCTGTATCAAATTATACAAGACAGAAACACACACCTGCCTAGTTCTCAACCAAAAACACAAACTAAATCAGACCTCTACAAGTTAAAATGAAAATTCTCTACAGTTTGTTCCAAAATCATTCTTTGCACACCGCTGTCCTAAATCTTACATCAACTACCTTTAGTATAAGAATTCTGTGCAAAGAGTTGATAGTAAATCTCAGTATTCACTGCAAACCACCTGAAAGCAAATGGGGAGACCTAGCCGGAAAGCAAGAATCAGTCATTCTAGTATTTTCACATGGTCTGTTCCTAACCCACAGTTTTCCGCAGTCCAGAAGCACGGATGCCGCTGGGATCAATAAGAAAACCATCAAAGGCCACATATGCCGAGAAGGGGGAGGCAGCCCCCAGCGCTTCTTTGTTCCTGCCACCCACTTACCTGCACACTTCTACCATCATCTCTGCTTACCAACTACTTCAAGTTCAGGGAAATGATGCTTCAGTCGCCTGAATTTCACCAGAAGAAAAAATTTAAAAAATCACAGAGCTTCAGGTGAGCTATGGCTAAATTAACACAGAAGCTCAAACAGGATCAAACCAATGAGATGGAGGAGTAAACAGCACCAGGAACAAGGCCACCGTCTCGCATGCAGGCGCAAAATGCACGGCACACATGCTCCCCAGCGTAGACAGCCAGCATCATCCCACTAATTAGCATCAGAACCACCTAGCTGGAGAAGCACTCACATGCACTCCTCATGAAAAATTAAACACACTGTCCGTGGACACCATTCCTTCCGTGTTTACTCCTGGAAGAAACTCCCCAGAAACAATTTATTAGCTTTTGAAATAAAGAAAAGCNAGCATCAGAACCACCTAGCTGGCGAAGCACTCACATGCACTCCTCATGAAAAATTAAACACACTGTCCGTGGACACCATTCCTTCCGTGTTTACTCCTGGAAGAAACTCCCCAGAAACAATTTATTAGCTTTTGAAATAAAGAAAAGCATTCCATGAGTTCTTCAACAGCCTCGGATGGTTTGTTTCCAGCTTTGTGTTCAAGACAAGAGATGGCTCATTCATCGAGGAAACCATGAGAGGAAAGCAATTACGGAGAGTGTAGCAGCTGAGCAGCCCGGAGACAGTCACTCTGAGTCCTCCCCAGAATGTCCCCATGGGGAAAACCCGAGAGTCTGTTTCCGAAGACGCTGCTCTTTCTGCACCGGCACAATCAACGGGCTAATTTGGAGTGGGACTCACTGGAAATACCACAGCCCATCACAAGACTGCCCTGGTGGCTCAGACAGTAAAGAATATGCCTGCAACGCAGGAGACCCAGGTTTGAACCTTGGGTCAGGAAGATCCCCTGGAGAAGGGAACAGCTACCCACTCCAGTATCCTTGCCTGGAGAATCCCATAGACAGAGAAGCCAGACAGGCTACAGTCCATGGGGTCGCAAAGAGTCAGACACGACTGAGCGGCTGACACACACACATCATGTGGTACAGGAGATCCCCACAATGGCCAAATGGGTCTATTTTCTTCCACTTGAGGATGCCCGTGGTGGGCACATGGTGTTGAAACCACCTGCATAAGCACGCGAGGCCTCTCACTATCAGCATTTGGAAGGGAACCGAGANCATGTGGTACAGGAGATCCCCACAATGGCCAAATGGGTCTATTTTCTTCCACTTGAGGATGCCCGTGGTGGGCACATGGTGTTGAAACCACCTGCATAAGCACGCGAGGCCTCTCACTATCAGCATTTGGAAGGGAACCGAGAGACACGCTTTTGAAGTACAAACGGCCGAGAACAGCAGGGCACTCTGCCAACCGGTTATGAAGATTACACATTTTCTATGTCTTTCATCACTTTAATTTGACTCTGACACACGAGTGAGGGTCTCACCCAGAGGACTGGGGAAAAGAGCTAGAACCAGGGTGAAAAGAAAAGGGGCTCCATTAGCTCCAAGTTCACACCTCCAGCACAGCGCTTCCTGGGACTACCCTGGTGGCCCAGAGGTTAAGACTCTGTCCTTCCACTGCAGGAGGCACAGGTTTGATCCCTCCCTGGGGAACTAAGATCCTGCATGCCCTGAGGCCAGATTAAATAAATAAATCACAGGCTTCTTTGTGTCACATGCAACGCAATCTTTAATAGTACTTATGAGAAACACAGATTTCTGAATCCCAACCCAGACCTACTTAGCAGTCTCAGGGACCCTGGAAGCTATAGCTGTAATTCTTAGAATCGTTACAGTTTGCACCATGAGCTATCAACTACTTCACAGACAGCATGCGCTGCTAAACAGACACACTCACACACACATACACACACACATAGAAGCACATGCATATACCTCTGTAGCTTTCAGTTCAGTCGCTCAGTCGTGTCCGACTCTCCNCTCATTGCGACCCCATGAATTGCAGCATGCCAGGCCTCCCTGTTCATCACCATCTCTCGGAGTTCACTCAGACTCATGTCCATCGAGTCCGTGATGCCATCCAGCCATCTCATCCTCGGTCATCCCCTTCTCCTCCTGCCCCCAATCCCTCCCAGCATCAGAGTCTTTTCCAATGAGTCAACTCGTTGCATGAGGTGGCCAAAGTACTGGAGTTTCAGCTTTAGCATCATTCCTTCCAAAGAAAACCCAGGGCTGATCTCCTTCAGAATGGACTGGTTGGATCTTCTTGCAGTCCAAGGGACTCTCAAGAGTCTTATTACATGACTCTGACCACAATTTTTTTAAAAGGTGTGTGGCTCATGACAGTTATGATCTGGGTTGGAACTGATGAAGTTGTGAAAAGTGAAATAGAAAAATGCAAGGTCCTCTGAAGGAGTAGAGAAGGACTGGTGTAATCAGTTTATCAAGGGATGATTTGGTTGTTAGACTTATCAAGGAGGTCATGGGGAAGAATATAGAGAGCTATTTGGGTGGCCAGGCAATCTATGAATTAGAAGAGAGGGATATGTTTTGCTGCAACTAGGCTGTTTCTTTCTTCCCTACAAATGTGGTACTGACCCCTGTGTCAGTACTTTCTCTTATATGGTTTCACTAGTCTAGAATGCTGACTGGCTTCCCTGAGATAAGAATTTATATGCTAATAATGCTTTTTTACTTCACGAGGAAAGCCATCTCAGGATCAAGAGTGAGAAAATGGGATTTTATACAGAGAAGGAAGTAAACGTACATAGATGTGTTTTTGGCTGGCAATAGCTTTTCAACTAAACTATTTGGTTTCTCAGTTTCCCTCCCCTCCCATTAATGAAAATGTACCCTATTGAGCATCACGTCTGTCATACTTCAGGTTGTGTGATCTAAACTCTAGTGGCTTCTGGGGAAACAGGTTCCAGGACAACAGCAGCAGATACATCAGCAGAGTGAGTCACACAATACAGAATGAGTCACTAAGGAGGTGGGTGGTACACAAGCCCACAGCCCTCCATGCTGGCCCACCTGTAGCCTGCGGCTTAATGGGCCTGAGTAGCTGAGCAAGTGTGAGCGTGTGGGCACCAAGAAGGTCACACTGTTGCTTGTACCTCAGCAATGACAGAGAAGCCCTGGGTGGAGGAGGCAAGAGCTGCATGACGCAACATGTGAGCCCAGGCTCTGCTGGATTATTCCTGAAACGTAAACATCTAGAACTGCAACCACATGGGCCTAGCTCTATGAACAGGTAGAGTGCCAAGACAACATAGCTGCCAGTATGAAGGTGGTGGTGGAGCTCATTAAACCTCACTCCAGTGAAGATAAACCCCAAGAATGCAGTTGGTACTAGGTCATCTTCCTCATTTAGTCATTAGCAGCATCAAGGAAAAACCTTGGTTGAACAAATCTGGGGAGGTGAATAACTTGGTTGGTTGTCATATCTGTTATTGTTGTTTAACTGCTAAGTCATGTCCAAGTCTTAGTGACCCCGTTAACAGAGAATAGGGGCCTCTGTCCACTATCTCTTGGAGTCAGTATGAATTCATATCCATTGAATCCATGATGTTATTTAAATATCTCAACCTCTGTTGCCCTCTTCTTCTGCCAACAATCTTTCCCTGCATTAGGGTCTTTTCCAGTGTGTTGGCTCTTTACATCAGGTGGCCAAAGTATTGGAGCTTTAGCTTCAGCAACAGACTTTCCAATGAATACTCATTGGAAGAATGAATATTCCAATGAATATTTCCTTTAGAAGTGACTGATTTGATCTCCTTGCAGTGCAAGGGATTCTCCAGTGTCTTCTCCAGCCCCACAATTCAAAAGCATCAAATCGACCACACTCAGTCTTCTTTCTGGTCCAACTCTCACATCTGTAGATAACTGTTAGAAACAAACATAGATCTGACTATACAAACCTTTGTCAGAAAAGTGATGTCTCTGCTTTTTAATATGCATTCTAGGTTCATCATAACTGTTCTTCCAAGGAGAGTCTTTTAATTTCATGACTGCAGTCACTGTCTGCAGTGATTTTGGACCCCAAGAAAATAAAATCTGTTACTGATTCCACCTTTCCCCCATCTATTTGCCATGAAGGGTTGGGACCAGATACAATGATCTTAGTTTTTTGAATGTTAAGTTTTAAGTTAGCTTATTCATTCTTCTCTTTCACTTTCATCAAGAGGCTCTTTAGATCTTCTTTACTTTCTGCCACCATCTGCATATCTGAGGTTGCTGATATTTCTCCAAGAAATCTTGATTCTAGCTGTGATTTATCTAAGTCAACATCTCACATAATGTACTCTGTATATAAATTAAATAAACAGGATGACAATAGACAGCCTTGATGTACTCCTTTCCCAATTTGGTTCTAACTGTTACTTCTTGACCTGCATACAGGTTTCTCAGGAGACAGATAAGGTGGTCTGGTACTCTCATTTCTTTAGGAATTTTCCACAATTTTTTTTGTGATCCACAAGGTTAAAGGCTTTATTGTACCAATGAAGTAGAAAAAGATGTTTTTCTGGAATTCCTTTGCTTTCTTCGTGATCAAGTGAATGTTGGCAATTTGATCTCTGTTTCTTCTGCCTTTTCTAAATGCAGCTTATACATCTGGAAGTTCACAGCTCACACACTGCTGAAGCCTAGTTGAAAGATTTTGAGCATAACCTTGCTAGCATGTGAAATGAGTACAATTGTACAGTAGTTTGAACATTCTTTGGCACTGCCCTTCTTTGGGATTGGAGTGAAAATTGACCTTTTTCAGTCCGGTGGCCACTGCTGAGTTTTCCAAATTTGCTGGTATATTGAGTGAAGCACTCTAATAGCATCATATTTTAGAATCTGAAATAACTCAGTTGGAATTCCATCATTTCTATTATCTTTGTTTGAAGTAATGCTTCCTAATGCTCATTTGACTTCACATTCCAGGATGCCTGGTTCTAGGTGAATCAGCACACCATCATAGTTATCCTGGTAATTAAGACATTTTTGTATAGTTCTGTGTATTCTTGCTAACTCTTCTTAATTTCTTTTGCTCTCATTCAGTTCAGTTCAGTTGCTCAGTCATGTCCGACTCTTTGCAGCCCCATGAAATGCAGTATGCCAGGCCTCCCTGTCCATCACCAACTCCCGGAGTTCACTCAGACTCACATCCATCAAGTCACTGATACAATCCAGCCATCTCATCCTCTGTTGTCCCCTTCTCCTCCTGTCCCCAATCCCCCCCAGCATCAGTCTTTTCCAATGAGTCAACTCTTCACATGAGGTGGCCAAAGTACTGGATTTTCAGCTTTAGCATCATTCTTTCCAAAGAAATCCCAGGGCTGATCTCCTTCAGAAAGGACTGGTTGGATCTCCTTGCAGTCCAGGGGACTCTCAAGAGTCTTCTCCAACACCACAGTTCAAAAGCATCGATTCTTTGGTGCTGAGCTTTCTTCACAGTCCAACTCTCACATCCATACATGACCACAGGAAAAACCATAGCCTTGACTAAACAGACCTTAGTAGGCAAAGTAATGTCTCTGCTCTTGAATATGCTATCTAGGTTGGTCATAACATTCCTTCCAAGGAGTAAGCGTCTTTTAATTTCATGGCTGCAGTCACCATCTGCAGTGATTTTGGANAGGCAGGAGAAAAAGAGGACGGCAGAGGATGAGATGGCTGGATGGCATCACCTATTCACTGGACATGAGTTTGAGCAAACTCTGGGAGATGGTGAAAGACGGAAGTCTGGGGTGCTGCAGTCCATGGAGTCTCAAAGAGTTGGATACAACTGAACAACAGCAACAAAGAAACTAACACAACACTGTAAATCAACATCATAAATCAACTATACTTCAATTTTCAAAAGAGCATAAAGAGGAACCCAACTTATGAGGGGCTCTACCACAAAGCCAAGGCTTCCACTGAGTAACATATGCCATGAATAAAGGTTTCTTTCCCTTACTAGTTTCTTAAACAAAGCGTGGTCTTACCGTGGTCTCTCAATATATCTCTGCTGTAGAAAGAAGGACTGCATGAGTCTTCCTTTCCTTGAAATGAGATGAAAGAGAAAGGACTCCTCCTCCCAGAGCCACAAGCTTCCAAGTTGCCTTGTTCATTCTATAAACATTCACCAAGCACCCAGCACGTGTCAGGCGTTCAGTGGTCCAGGTGCCAGGAAAATAGCAGTGCATAAACAGGCTGCCAGCCCTCATGGAGCGCACATTCTGTTGACAAGCTGGACCTACAGGAGCAAGATTACAAAACGCACAGACTTCCCTCCCTCCCCCACGTGCCAAGGCTGCTCCTCAAGCCACAGAGAGTAACAACTACTTCTGCAAAGACCGTTCTGCCCGTCCTGGCATCTAGAGGAATGTCCCGTCCTAGCATCTGGACACTAAACACACACAGCATTTCTAATCATCAAGAAGCTAAGTACAATGAATAACGACCATAAAAATATGAAGATGAATTAAACACAAAGTTCTTTTCAGGCAAAAGCAGATCTTGAAAAGCCATTTAATTCATTCTCCTATCGTTGAAAGTGAAAGCATTAGTCACTCACTTGTGTCTCTTTGCCACCCCATGGACTGTAGCCCACCAGGCTCCTCTGTCCATGGGATCCTCCAGGCAAGAATACTGGAAGGGGTTGCCATGCCCTTCTCCAGGGGATCTTCCTGAGCCAGGGATGGAATCTGGATCTCTCGCACTACAGGCAGATTCTTTACCGTCTGAGCCACCAGGGACATCCTCTGCCTCTCCTGGCATCTAGACAAAGGTCTCCATCTTAGCACGTGGACACTAAATACACACAGCATTTCTAACAATCAGAATGCTAAGTACAAAAAATAACAACCACAAAAATATGAGGATGAATTAAATACAAAGTCCTTTACGGGCAAAAGGAGATCTTAAAAAGCCATTGAATTCAAGCTCCTGTTGTTGAACAGAACCAAGCTAAACCTTCAAATGAAATGGACCTCCATGTGACCTCTCAGCACAAAGTCCTGACCTTCCGCCCCAGGAAACCACTGCCAACTGGCTGAGGTCCGCACAGGTTCTCAGTGTTTCTTACAGGAGGGAAGATGGGGCTGGAAATCCACATTGTATGAAAAATGTGCAAGCTAAAGCAACGTCATAAAACATTTGAATAACCCATTCATTTTTAATCCTTCTGTAATTTCTGTGATCATTTTAAAAGTGATGAACTCATCTGACATAAAGTGAGGAACGCAGGAACTTTTCCAGGACTCCTATTGTAATTCATCACAAACTGGACGCCTGTTCAAATATTACACAGTTCCTTGCTATCTGTCTCTAATAGCAGGAGCAAAGCCACTGCATTTGCCCACTGGCGGGCTTACCCATTAATTACCAAAGATGGCACACTGCCAGTGAGATCCAGGCCCCTCTGAGCGTGCCCCGATGACCTAGTTTAATCAAATCTGGCCTCGAATCCAACAGAACACAGATTTAATTCCTAGCTAGAGGGCTGGATGACAGCATGTATCTAACAGTTTGAGAGAGCAGTGCATCGAAAACTGAGCGGTCTTATGCACCATTTAAAACAGACAACAGAAAAACTAAGTGATTTCTTATCATCTTGATGGGATTGTCCGCATGACTTCTATTGACTCTGCACCCCCTCACCCACAACAACCAATTTCCTAACATTCTGGGCTCTGGGCCTGCGGATTTAAATATTGAAACATGGTTGGTCTCTACTCCTGTGTTTTCTCCCTAAGGAAAAGATGGATTGGGAAAAAGATTAACCTCAGTATCCCTGAAATAATGGACCTTGATACCCTGGTGCTTCTAATCTATTCCTGAGGATCATTTTAATGCAGAAAATAAAATACATGCACTGCCAAGTTTCTTTACATATTCAAAATCTGAGTATATTTCAGTCCTATTTGACATTTAGATATTTCAGACTCACAGGACTTTCTTTGGTGGGAAAAAAAAAAAAAACACACATTAAGTCTTTAAAAATCTCTAAGGTCTTTAGGAAACAAATTATAATCAACAGTTCCTCACATCTCACTATATGGTGCAAGTATTCTTTTCCCTTTGGCCAAGCTGTGCGGTTTATGGGATCTCAGTCCCCCAACCAGGGATCGAACCCAGGTCCCCGGCTATGGAAGCTCAGAGCACTAACCAAGAGACCATGAGGGAAGTCCTGGAATTTTTAAATCTAGGATTCCTCTGGCCTTGTTCCACTGGTGCCTGCTGATGATAGAATGATGTGCTCCATTTTCAAGCAGTTCTGTCTATGATGCTATCAAGTGTCATACAATGGGGTGTACAGAATTCTGGATACAAAAAAGAATTTCAGGAGGGAACCCAGTCCTGTGTCCAGGCAGGCAGTAGAGGCCAGTGGTTAAGGGCACAGCTGGCTGCAAGATCCAGCTTCAACCCTCACCACTTCTGAGCTGGAAAATGAGGGTGTTGGCAGCACCTACCTTATACAGTGTTCAATAATCAAACAAGACAATGAGGACAGAGAAGCCTGGTGGGCTACAGTCTAAGGGGTGGCAAAGAGTTGGACGTGACTTAGGGACTGAGCGTGCACACACAAACACACACACACACGGGCTCACACAGCACTGAAGCAAGTGAGCACTCACCAAAATGGTAGACAGAACTAGCATTTAAACACTGCAAAGTCACATCACTCCATTTAGCAACGTGCTATGTACATGGTGCTACGCACCTAACCTAAAACCTTCTACCATCTGATAACCCACTAACTCTGCCGTTTAAAAAGCTACTGTTTATATCCACATCTCTCCTTCTGCAGTGGACCCACCTCCTTACATAATCAGCAGAAAGGATCTCTTGTTAAAGTAATCAAAACAATTATTTGGATCACAGAGTGATAAAATTTGTCAACTCCAATTTTATGAAGATTGATGATAATGAGAGTGCTGGATTATTCTTAAATATCATTGTTTCATTTTAACATTTATGAAGCTGGTGTTTTCACAGACCTTACCTAATAGTAAATATTATTCTCCCTATGAAAATGAAAGTGTTAGTCGTTAAGTCATGTCCAATTCTTTGTGACCCCATGAAGTTAGCCCACCGGGCTCCTCTGTCCGTGGGATTCTCCAGGCCAGAATACTGGAGTGGGTTGCCATTCCTTTCTTCAGAGGATCTTCCCAACTCCAGGATAGAACCCAAGTCTCCCACATTGCAGGCAGGTTCTTTACCATCTGAGCTCAGTGGAACAAGAAATTATTAGCTCAAAGTCACAGGTACCAAATATTAGACCCAAAACATCATGTTCTCATTCTTTCCTTGGTATTCCAAAGGAAAAGAAAAAAATCAAACATAATATCTACAAACAAAGTGAAACACACAGCTAAGCAATTATCTAGGGGGGAATTAGCTCACATAAGCCTCCCTAATCCTCTTTCCCCTTTTCCTTCTGCCACTGAACTCATTAAAAAAAAAAAAAAAATCCACATCGTTTCTTTCTTCAATCATATACATATGGTGGAAGCAGGGAAGAGAGGCTTCAGATATAAATTAACACCAGGGCCTCTTTCCATAAATCACATAAACGGTCCTTTTAATTGATCATGTGTTCATCTACCTTGTATTCAGAGGATCAACACCCCTCCACTCCCCACCCGCCCCCCACACACACAGGAAAGAAATGTGGGCCTTGGCAGGGGTAAGGGAAATAAACACCAATGTTCACTGGAATTACAAGTACTCTCTGAGGTCTCTTTTTTCCTAATATTTATTTTTATTTATTTCTTTGCGCCCAGTCTTAGTTGAGGCACGTGCGATCTTCCAGCTTCACTGTGACATGCTATGACATGCAGGATCCTCTAGCTGTGTCGTGTGGGAGCTAGTTTCCCGACCAGAGATCGAACCGGGCTCCCAGAACAGGGAACACAGAGTCTAAGCACTGGGCCACCAGGGAAGTCCTTCTGAGGTCTCTTTATTGTTATTCTTATGGTAAGCAGGTTTCTTCCAGGGCAGGAACAGATGGATAACTGACACCATAACATGTGTTTATCATTTCACAAAGAGAAGCCCTTTGGAGCTCCCTCTAATCAGTTCGGTCATCAGCACCCAAGAAAGGAAAAGCTCTTTCCCTGGCCACATATTTTGTGTCTGTGGTCCAGCCTCGCTCCCATTACCCAGTCCTCCCATTTCTCTGTATGATTCATCAGCGTCCCAGTGGCTGCCACCACCATCCTGACCATGCCAACAATCACCATGACCTCAGCTACCAAGAACACTAGCACCATCACCTATCTGTCCTTTTTATAATCTCACTTACATATCACTTATCAGTCACATTCTCCACCCGCAGCCCTCTCTCTGGGCCCAACACTTTGCTGTATCTCTCTTACCCTGTATTTGTCAATCAAAAGCCACCCATTAACAACAACATAACAGCTTTTTATCTCATCCAAAGATTAATTACAAAAACTCAGCAGTAAGGAAAAGCCAGCCATTATGGACACACCCAACATTTGGAAGGCAACTCCGTTTTCCTGGGGAAAAACTCAACTTTCAGTTCAGTTCAATTCAGTTCAGTCGCTCAGTCGTGCCCAACTTTTTGCGACCCCATGAATTGCAGCACGCCAGGCCTTCCTGTCCATCAGCAATTCCTGGAGTTCATCAAACTCATGTCCATTGAGTCGGTAATGCCATCCAGCCATCTCATCCTCTGTCGTCCCCTTCTCCTCCTGCCCCCAATCCCTCCCAGCATCAGTCTTTTCCAATGAGTCAACTCTTCGCATGAGGTGGCCAAAGTATTGAAGTTTCAGCTTTAGCATCAGTCCTTCCAAAGAACACTCAGGACTGATCTCCTTCAGAATGGACTGACTGGATCTCCTTGCAGTCCAAGGGACTCTCAAGAGTCTTCTCTAACACCACAGTTCAAAAGCATCAATTCTTCGGTGCTCAGCTTTCTTCACAGTCCAACTCTCATATCCATACATGATCACTGGAAAAATCATAGCCTTGACTAGATGGACCTTTGTGGGCAAAGTAATGCCTCTTCTTTTGAATATGCTATCTAGGTTGGTCATAACTTTCCTTCCAAGGTCGGCGTTACCTTGGTCATTAATTTGGCTTAAAACATGGCTTAGGTTTTCCCTCCTAAGTTTTACACCTAGAAAACTCAGACCGGCCCTCTGGCCTCCAAGCCTACAGTAGCCACTGTCCCTCTGATAAGTTTCTTTCAATCAATCCAAATGTCCAGTCAAAGCCACACCCCAAGCTATTACTTCTTTCTGCTGTCTTCAAGGAGCAGAACTCAATAAAAAGCCTCCCTTCCTTAGAATCTGTCCAGAGAACAAAACAACAGTTTACAGAGGGCTATAAACTGTGCAAGGCCACCACATTCAAGGGGACTTCAATCACATCATTTAAAAAATTGTCTGTATTTTTATTGCAAATTTAATGACTTAAAGGTGGGTAATTTATTTATATTACACGTTTCCAGCATATGGCAATAAAGTACCTCATTCTAAAAATTAGTGCAGTCCAACCATTCTCCATCAGATGGAAGTAAAAGGTCCATGGAAGAGATGCTTCTGTCAAATTTGGACAAAATGCCATATGGGCTAGAACAGCCCTCAGAAAAGCATCTCTCAAGTGTCTCAAATGTTTTAAACTTTCCGCAATCTTGGTGGTTCAGTAAAGTTTCTATGCGTCATTTAACGAACTCTGTTTGCATTTCATTAACTTTTTCCCTCCCAATCTGGTTTTTCTCTCTCAAGAAGCACATTCTCTAATCAAAGCAAGCCCTTAAAAACGACGGCATCATCTTGTCCTATTTCTGTCAACTGATATTATTAAACACATGTTAACAACCACGCCACAACCTTACCCCTATGAAAGAGATGTCTTTATAGACACACTCCTCAATTTTAAAATCGTTAACAAAACACGTCGCTTGAACTGGAGTTCTAATACATATCTGAATATAATTCTCACATCTTAAAAAAAGCAAAACTAAATTATGCTTTCACATGAAAATCCAGTTTAATTCACTTGCATCATTAATAATATTTACCCAAATTCAGCACCAGTGATTTACTTGGAGTACCAAGAAATCTCACACAACATTTAAGAATCAACTATGTGTCCCAGTCAAGTGGAATTATAAATTGAATAGAAATCCACGTAAACTTACCTTGACCCACAGAAAACCAGTTTTACTGCCATTGGTGACAATTTGCCCTAGGTAACAATTCACGTGTGGAAACCCTAAAAGGAAAAGCGACAGGAAAATTCAGAAGAAAGGGGCAGGATCCGGGGATGTGTAAACAGTACTTCACTACGCTGCTGCGTCTCACTAGGAAGCTACAGCTAGTGCAGGAGTTCTTGAGTCTAGACAATAACTGCGCCACAAATAAGCTCTTCATAATGGGAGTTGTTTCAATAAACTCACCATTTTTCCATTGGCTAGGATTTCAGAGATACTTAATCTTACATTCAGATTAATCCTCAATGGATTACATGACTTCAATTTCTTTCTATCTTAATCCCTCAAGTAGTTAATGATCTGAAAAACGATTCTTAAATACACCATATAAATGAAGGATCTTAAGGACTTAAGGCTTTTATCAAGGGAAGAACACCTCTGATACATGAATAATCATGTCCATTTTCCAGATCTTAATGTTCTTAAATTGCACCAAATTTATACTTGTTATGCTTCTTACATTCTTAGAATTCAGGAGAAATAAAAAGCCAGAGCAACTATAAATCCTACAGTATTAACAATATTAATATTAATTAAATCCTTAATAAAACTATATTTCAAAATAAATCAGCAAAATTTATTTTCCTCTCTAAATTGCCCAGTGAGAAGAAAAATTGTTAGGTGGTAGAAAAGACACAAATTTTCCTCCCAAATGCTACTGCAAGAGACCACAGAATGCCTACTATTATTAGGCTGACTCATATAAAATAACTGTTACTCAACCACTTTATTACCTGAAAAAATGACAATTTTACCATTTTTCCAAACAAGAAAATAGACAGAATTGGAAAACCCAGTGATTATGAAACAATTAAATCTTCAAAACTACCTATCGCTGTGCACACGTCATTTTTCTGAGAAGCATCAGGGAGCCTGGGTATAAACTGTTTCCATTCCAACCCAGCACATCTTCAGGGCACCTAGAAGATAAGAAATGAATCGCCTCCAGCTTTCGGAAGGGCCGAGAGCCCATTTCTGGTTCCTTCTTCCCACCTGGTCCCTATTTACTGCCAATTCCCTCTCGGCTAAGTGTGTTATCACATTATTTTTAATAATATTCTCAGTAACCTGGCTATCTCAGGACCTTCCCAACCAGTACTCCCACCACCTCCCACTGCTATGAACCCCACCACAACCACCCGCACCGCTATGGATGTCACATGGGGTGCCCAGTGCTGCTGGGACTAAAACCAGTGGAGTAGAGGCCGTGTGAGCACCCGGTGTACAAAAATCCACACGTTCGCAAGCTGTGTCTTCTTCTGAAATGGAGCAGAAAGCACCTAAATAATCTTCCCTCCCACCAGGAGACCTGTTAAATGAGCTCCTATTGTTTATTTTTTGTTTGTTTGTTTGTTTGTTTGTATGAACTTGCAGTCAATTGCAAAATAAACCTTTTGACCTCTTTTTAGACCATCTATCTATTTCTCATTCCCTATTTTTAATATCAATTGTCTGAAGATAATATTTTGGATGGATTAGGTTAAATAAAATATATTTAAATTCATCCTATCGTTTTCCTTTTTAATATGGCTACTGGAAAGCCTAATGTAGCTCACACTGTATTTCTGTTGGACAGTGCTACTCTATATAAAGTATAGCCTGTCTCCTCCTTATTACACAATCTGCTACACAGACTTAGAGAATGTACAAACTTATGGTAGAGAGGGAGAAGGGACAGTTAGGGAGTGTGGGATGGACATGTACACATTGCTATATTTAAAATGGAAAAACCAACAAGGACCTATTGCTCAGGGAACTCTGCTCAATATTATGTAGCAGCCTGGATAGGAGGGGAGTCTGGGGGTAAATGGATACATGGATATTATATACACAGCTGAGTCCATTCGCTGTTCACCTGAAACTACCACACCATTAATCAGCTANCAGTCCAAGAGACTCTCAAGAGTCTTCTCCAACACCACAGTTCAAAAGCATCAATTCTTCGGCGCTCAGCCTTCTTCACAGTCCAACTCTCATATCCATACATGACCACTGGAAAAACCATAGCCTTGATTAGACGGACCTTAGTCGGCAAAGTAATGTCTCTGCTTTTAAAGGGTGCAATGGTTTTCACACACTCACTAAATTTTTCACTATCAAATTCAAAGACATTTTCACTGTCCCACAAAGAAACCCTGTCCCCATTAGCAGGTACTCCATTATTCTCCCTACACACAGCATCTGACAACCACTGATAAATTTTGTCTCTAAAAATCTGCCTATTCTGGGTATTTGATATAAATGGAACACGTAACATGTGGCCTTTAATGTCTGGCTTCTTCCACTTAAAATGTTTCCAAGTTCACACATGTTGTATCATGAGACTGTACTTCACCCCTTTTTATGAATGACTAACATTCTATTCTATGAACATGCCACATTCTACCCATTCATCAGCTGATGGACACCAGGACTGTTTCCAGTTTGAGGCTATTACACACAAACTGGTGTATAAGTTTCAATTCTCTTAGGTATATGCTTAGGAAGGAAATTGCTGGCTGTATTATAGCTCTACGTTTATAATTTGAATAACCAGCAACAATTTTCCAAAGTGGCCACACTGTTTCACAGTTCCACTAACAATGGATCAGGGTTCCAATAGTCATCAATACTTGGTATTGCCTGTATTTTTTATGTCAGCCATCTTAGTGGAGAGTAGTGATTATCTCACTGTGCTTTTCATTTGCATCTCCCTAATAACCACTTCATGGGAAATAGATGGGGAAACAGTGGAAACAGTGTCAGACTTTATATTTTGGGGCTCCAAANTGTGGCTGGTGATAGAAGTAAAGTCCGATGCTGTAAAAAGCAATATTGCATAGGAACCTAGAATGTTAGGTCCACGAATTAAGGCAAATTAGAAGTGGTCAAAGAGGAGATGGCAAGAGTGAACATCGACATTTTAGAAATCAGCAAACTAAAATGGAATGGAATGGGTACATTTAACTCAGATGACCATTATATCTACTACTGTGGGCAAAAGTCCCTGAGAAGAAATGGAGTAGCCATCATAGTCAACAAAAGAGTCCAAAATGCAGTACCTGGATGCAATCTCAAAAATGGCAGAATGATCTCTATTCATTTCCAAGGCAAACCATTCAATATCACAGTAATCCAAGTCTATGCTCCGACCAGTAAGGCTGAAGAAGCTGAACAGCTCTATAAATACCTACAAGACCTTCTAGAATTGATACCCCCAAAAAATGTCCTTTTCATTAGAGGGTACTGGAATGCAAAAGTAGGAAGTCAAGAAATACCTGGAGTAACAGGCAGATTTGGCCTTGGAGTACAGANGTATTCTGGCCTGGAGAATTCCATGGACTGTACAGTCCATGGGGTCACAAAGAGTCAGACACAACTGAGCGACTTTCACTTTCTATCTTTATATAATTGAGTTGCAACCATTCTTGATCTATTTGGTATACAAGTTCTTACTACATACATAGTTTGTAAAAATTTGCTCCCCTTCTATGGGCTTTTTGATGATACTCTCTAAAACCCATTTTTATGAAGCCCAACCTAAATGTGTTTTCTTTTGCTACTTATATTTTTTTGGTATCATAGCTAAGAAACCATTGCCTACTCTAAGATTACAAAAATTTACTTCTGTGTTTTCTTCTAAGAGTCTTTTTGTTTCAGCTTTGACAATTTTTGCCTCACTCAGTGAAATTTTGTTCTCATGCTGTTTTTGAAAAAAAGAATTTACAGAATATCCTTACTCTAACATCCCAGAGGTGGTTCTAAGATAAATGATATTTTTAAAATTAAAAATTAATGCAAAAAAATTCATGGTGAACAATATCAAAAGTTTAAAACACGATCAGTAAAATTTTTTTAAACTATGATCGGTAACATGATTAGTCATCATTCACCATATTGGAGTCTTACACAAAAGACTCTTTAAAATGTTTGTCTTTTTAAAATGTTTGCTAATTAGTTCATGAATTTTTGCATTATTTTTCAACCATATTAAAATATCATTTATTTTTATTGCTTAGGGTTTCAGCACCCCCTTAAACTTTGTGCTTGAGGCAACTGCCTGACTCATCTCTTTTAGTTCCAACCCTGCACAAAGGTGATTTTCAGACCACATATCTGCCTTCTTCTGTTTTAAGTCTCCAAACTGAGATATTAGTTCTAACCCACATTAACATTACATTACAATACCTTGGATAGTTGTCAAAATGATAATTCTAAAACATAGCAGAAAAAATTCAGTCTGAAGTTTGGGAGCAGAGCACAAAGTAGTTATATTAAACTAACTTCCTCTGCTGGTAGAGGCATATTGACTCTCTCAGTATAAAACATATTACTAGCTACCAGTTAGACTAATATAAAATTTGTTAATACTAGAGTCTTTAGGAAATTAAATGCAATTTTTGGCATGTCTGTCACACACACTTCCTAAGATACTACGCAACATGAAGACAAAAGGCATCAAGCTTAGAAATATTCATTTCAACCACAATTATTCTGTTGCATGATTTCAGTTCTCAAATTGGCTTCCCCATAAAATAAACTGATAGAAATATAAGAATTAGGTACAAAAATATGCTTGGTTTAATATGCAGCAACATTTACAACCTGAGAAGGCAATTATTTGTGTGTAAAGAAGGGTTGTCCACCTTCAGAAGCTATTTTGAGTAATTTCAAACAGCCTTGTACAAAGATAATTCTGGGTGATTTGAGATTACTTCTCTTACACTGTCATTTAGCAGCAATAGTGCTCATATTAAGTTTTCAGATCAGTATTTTGCAGTAAGTCTGGTCAAGCATAAAAATTTAACTTCTCTATGATGTATTCATTATTTGCTTCTGCTGTTTCATTGCCATTTCTCATAATCCAAGGCTCTGTACTCCATGCTTCAGCCATATTACTTTTGAAAAACATTTAAAATCACTATATCAACACTAGCATATTTCTGGACAAATGCATTTGCCTTATTAGTCTTTATAGAAGCTAATATACTATGTTGGCTTTTCATTTCTGCAGGTGAGTCAAAGTTCTCCAAGTCAACATCAACCTGTCATCAATATTGGCTGCGTCCTCATCACATGCACTGCTGCCTCACCTCTAATGACTATGTGTACACACTGCTTTGTTTGTCTAAGGAAACTGAACTTAGTGTGCAATGAGTCTGCAGGTGTAAAAAGGATCACAAGACTAATCAGGAGAAATCCTGAAGGGTCATACAATCTACCCGCTACGGGACAGGAGAAGCACATAGACCTAGAGAACAAAACTCAATCTTGTATTTTAAAAAAATCACTCCACAGACTGAGTTAACAATCTCTTCTCCTATCTAGTCTAAACTCTGGCAATAAAACATGAAACAGAAATAAGAAAAGAAACCAAAATAATAATTACCTATAAATGATATGATTGTCTACCTAGGAAATTCAAGAAAAATAATCAAAACGAGGTTTGGTCGAAGCTCGAAAAGTGCCCAGTTACACAGTTATATCTTAAAATCAGTAGGTTTCCATACATAAAGTATTGGTTAAATATATACTACAGTCTGAATGTTTGAGTTTCTCCAGAATTCATATGTTAAAAACCTCATGCCCAAGATAATGGTGTTAGGAGGTGGGGAGTTTGGGAGGTGAGTGGATCATGAGGGCAGAACCTTCAAAAGAATGAGATTGCATGAGCATGCTAAGTTGCTTCAGCGACTCTTTGTCCAGTTCTTTGGGACCCTAAGAACTGTAGCTGGCGAGGCTTCTCTGTCTATGGGATTCTCCAGGCAAGAATACTAGAGCGGTTGCCATGTCCTCCTCCAGGGGCTCTTCCCCATCCAGGGATCAGACTCACATCTCTCATGCTTCCATATTGGCAGGCAGGTTCTTTACCACTAGAGCCACCTGGGAAGCCCATGAATGAGATTGGTACCTTAATAAGAAAGGCCCCAGAGAGCATCTGCCCTGCTCCTTCCATCAAGTGAGGACAGAGCAAAAAGCAGCCCCTTAGAAGACCTGCCAGCACCACGATCCTGGGCCAACCAGAACCCACAACAGTGAGAATAAATGTCTGCTGTATATAAGGTGCCAGTCTGATGCATGTTGTTACAGCAGTCCAGAGGGACTAAGAGTGTCATATTACCACTATGCATAGTATATGCAACCGATTCATTATGTAACCCTGACACTGGGAAAGACTGAGGGCAGGAGGAGAAAGGGGAAATGGGGGATGAGATGGCTGGACGGCATCACTGACTCAATGGACATGAGTTTGAGCAACCTCAGGAGATGGTGAAGGACAGGGAAGCCTGGCATGCTTTTATGTCCCAAAGAGTCGGACACGACTTAGCGACTGAACAACAACAGTTACGTAACAACAGACAATAAGAAGAGGGCTTGCTTACAAAAGCTTTAGAGTATAACACACCCAGGAATAACCTTCAACCCCTCATTTTCCAAACACGGTAGGCGACATGTGAGAGAAGCCTGCCATGTGAGAGACCACACACAGCAAATGACAGGCACAGAGAAGACGTAAGCCCACCAGCCTCCTACACACACAACCTTCCAAATGCCACCTGTCAGCCTCCTACTCATGCCATCTTCCTAATGCCACCTACCTGCGTGCTCATTCCTCCAGGCTGCCCTTATGCTCCAACCCGCCAGCAAACAACCCAAGGAGACTTAATCTATAAGGAGGATTTCCTTGGCTGTGTCAGGGACAGAAATGATTATTCGCTAATGGCTTGATAAAGTAAACAGCTGCGGATCCTGTCCCCCACCCCGTCCCCCATGCACCCTGGAAGGCTAGGCCTTTCTCCAGCAGAGAGTTCCTGCTCGCTGCTCCTCTACTGGCTTCTCACCTTTTCCACTGAGGGATCCACAACCACTTGCTGCCAAGTTCACACCCATGTCTTCTGATTGGTACACACGGGGCGGCCATCCGAGCACGCAGGAGCCTCATCAGCCAGCGAGAACTCGCCCCTTCTCAAACCCTAACCAACCCCAACACCTTCAGACCCCAGAGGTTCTCTGGGGGTCAGTTTCACCTCCAAAGTTGCTCTAAGTTCTTGATATCCCCGAAGAAAGAGCCGTGGAGTCCCCACTGTCAGCATTCTTCACTTAACCACTTGTTCCAAGGGAACTGCAGGAATTCGGGCTGAAATGAGACTCTCCTGCCAGCTCCCCTCCTACAAGCCAGTGGGAACCATCAACGAAGACACACAACCTCCCC
Source organism: Neotragus pygmaeus (assembly GCA_006410875.1). Taxonomy (NCBI): domain Eukaryota; kingdom Metazoa; phylum Chordata; class Mammalia; order Artiodactyla; family Bovidae; genus Neotragus; species Neotragus pygmaeus. The sequence continues at coordinate 339,173 of SJYV01012075.1, read as the reverse complement.
TCTACTCCTGGCTTATGTAGTGGTGTGGACTGGACTCCAGCTGCCCTGCGAGGCCCTCAGCCGTACCTGATCCCAAACCAACACACCACCCAAGGCCCAAGAGGAACACAACCTCACATCACCAGAGAAGGGTTCCAGGGCAGGTCTGAGAAATCACCTCAAAAGAATTAGAGGGGTGGGTGCTATCGTGGGGAAGCACTGGCCACGAGCCTGCAGACAGCACCAGGCCCCCCTCATAAGCCCCAGCACAGTTCCAGAAGCCAAACTAAAGTCTAGTCAAAGGGAGTGTCTTTGTGGATGGATGGATGGATGGATGGATGGATGGATGTTTGAATGGGTAGATGGACAGGTGCCTGGGTGGGCGATAGGTGGGTAAGTGGATGGATGGGTGGGTAGGTGATGGGTGGGTAGCTGGATGGATAAATGGGGGAGTGGGTGGATGGATGTATGGGTGAGTGAGTGGATGGATGTATGGGTGGGTGATAGGTGGGAAGCTGGATGGATGAATGGGTGGGTGGGTGAATAGATTGCTGGGTGGATGGATGGGTGGGTGGGT
>SJYV01012075.1:282560-330102 GCA_006410875.1 Neotragus pygmaeus | reverse complement strand
CTCCCCGTCCGGGCCTCCCCGAGATGCACACGCCGGGACCCGCGCCCCGCAGCCCCGCAGCCCCGCCGGGGAGGCCGCAGCGCCCTCTGCCGGCCCCGGGGCCGCCGTGCGCGCGCCGTACCCCTCCGGCTCCGCGCCGCCACGGCCCCCGACGTCCCGGCGCCCCAGGGGTCAGGGGGCTTCGAGGAGTGCGGGTCTGCTCTTCTCACCTGGGGACAGCTTCCAGTATGAGCTGCAGCAGGAATTGGGACCCAGCACGAGGAACGTGGAGGGCATTGGGACTTCTGATGCAGGAGGGGCCCCAAGTTGACCTCTGGAAAGGTTTGCGAAAAATGCAGGCGTTTCTTTCAAGAATCGGGTTTATCTGTGTCTAATAAACACCAAATGCGGCTAACGCTGGTTGAGGGGTGCCAGAGAGCCTCTCAGGAATAAATATGTTGATTTATTTCTCAAAGAAATGCTCCTGGCTTCCCTAAGCAGTTCGTGTGGCAGGCTTCAAGAGGTGAACCGGGTCAGAGGACTTCCGCTGCCTCGGGTTCAAATGTCAGTGGGATAAGCCTTTGCCCTTATAAAAATGAAATGTGGGTGCTGGTCCCCGCCCTAATTAGAAGTGTTTTCTTGGTGGCTCAGTTGGTAAAGAATCTGCCTGCAATGGGGGAGACCTGGGTTCGATCCCTTGGTCAAGAATATCCCCTGGAGAACGGAATGGCCATCCACTTAAGTATTCTTGCCTGGAGAATTCCAGGGATGGAGGAGCCTGGCAGGCTACAGTCCATGGGATAACAAAGAATCGGACAGGACTGAGCGACTAACACTTTCACTTTCGACTTTTTAGGGGTCTTTGCCCTAACTACCCCATTAGGCAGTATTTTACACCAGTTAATATTTGAAGCACCACTGGACTACTTGGTAAAGGGAAATTATGAAACGGTACAGTACCTTTTTCCACACCACTGTCTTTTAAAATTATTCTAACAGATCTCCTGTCTCCTCGGGAAGAATCTAGGGCAGACTTCATAGCTTTTCCTGTCACTCTCAGCTGTTAATAAACAGTCTGATTCTCAGATATTCCAGTACAATCCAAGTCAAAACTGTGGTCTTACTGCACCTGAGCCTGCCTGCCTCCTGCCTCTCCTGCCAGCCACTAGCTCCCAGTGGGCCCAAAGCTCACAAGCCTGCCTGGGGAAGGGAAAGGCCATTGTCTTCTTTGTTCTACCTCTTCCCCTGGCTTCGTGCAGACTGGCTGCTCCAGGATGGCTTGGTGGGGAGCCTGTCCTGGTCCGGGCTTCCAGGTGAGCTTCTCACTGATGGTGCAACTCTGCAGGCATCATATGTCCGAGCAGGTAGACCCAGCCGCCTTCCACCCTGTCCATCCAGGTCATGGCCACAGCCGCACACCCTCCTCGTTTCCTGGTCACAGGCAGCTTTGACCAGGCTGGCTCTTTGAAGCTTACCATGTAGGAGTCAGGACTTTCTGAGTTCATACATGTCCCCAAACCCCAGCTGATCCCTGCCAACCTTCCCAGGTAGTTCTCCAGACCCCTTTCTTTGCATGAAGTGACTGGTCTGCGCCCTCTCCCTCAGAGCACCCTATAATTCTTGCTACCAACCTTCTCTCTAATCACTCTCTCCTCTACCTAAATCTCAGTTGAACACAGCAGAACCCTTACTCAGCAAAACCTACAAAGCTATCCCAAGCCTCTCTTTTAAATGTGGAGACACCTCTCTTTGTGGTGGCCATAGACATGTGCTTCTCACATTTTGAGAGTAACTGATGATGTCACATCTTCAGGTCTATGGTGGTACTCACCCCTGGGTCACGCCTCACCCTGGCAGTTCCTCCATGCTGGGAGCACTGGGATTGGGCCATTTCTGCCTCATGCAGGACCCATCTACGGGGCAGCCTTAGTTCTGGAACCCCTCTTCATCCTGCCAAAGCTTTCTCAGAACTGCCCCCTGTCTGTAAGTTTGCAACATCTGGTTATTTATATTCAATCTGACAACCACCATCTTTTCATTTGTAAATAATGCTTCATTTAATTACTAAATAACTAGTGTGTAATTATAACCATTATTTTTATAAAGAAAGCTGAGTGCCAAAGAATTGATGCTTTTGAACTATGGTGTTGGAGAAGACTCTTGAGAGTCCCTTGGACTGCAAGGAGATTCAACCAGTCCTTCCTAAAGGAAATCAGTCCTAAATATCCATTGGAAAGACTGATGCTAAAGCTGAAACTCCAATACTTTGGCCACCTGATGCAAAGAACCGACTCATTGGAAAAAACCCTGATGCTGGGAAGGATAGAAGGCAGGAGGAGAAGGGGGCAACAGGAGAATGAGATTGTTGGATGACATCACCAACTCAATGGACATGTGTTTGAGTAAATTCCAGGAGTTGGTGATGGATAGGGAGGCCTGGCGTGCCGCAGTCCATGGGGTCGCAAAGAGTCAGACATGACTGAGCAACTGAACTGAACTGAACTGAACTTCTGCTGTTTAATTGTGAACTTTCTACTGTTTTTTTTTTTTTTTTTTTCAGTATCTTTTCTGCTTCTCTTAGATTGATTAAGGGAAATTTTCCATTGTTTTATATTTCCTGTTATAAGAATTATACATTCTTATTTTTTTCTTCCATTAATTATTCTTAAGCTTGTAATATGAATACGTAACTGGAAATTCTAAATTTTTATATCTCTGTGCTTCTCTTGAACAATAAAGGGCTTTTGAACTCTTCAATTATCATTTCTCCATCTTACATGACATCATGCAACATTTTAGTTGAATTTTTTTCCTCTGAAAATTAGAAGTGTTATTATTATTTTACAGTCAATTTTTGCTTATTCTTCATTGTTGACTCTCACATCTTCTGGGATCAGTTTCCTTTTTTCTGGAATACATCTGGGATGTATTTCCTTTTTCTGGAATACAAAAATTCTTTGTGAATGCCTTTTGGTGATAAATACTCTTGCAGTTTGGCTCCCTAAAGAAGAAAAAGTATAGTCACTCATTTGTGTCTGACTCTTTGCAGCCTCATGGACTGTAGCCCGCCAGGCTCCTCTGTCAATAGAATTCTCTAGGCAATACTGGAGTGGATTGCCACTCCCTTCTCCAGGGGATCTTCCCCACCCAGGAAACAAACCTGGGTCTCCTGCATTCTTTACCGTCTGAGCCACAGAGCAGCCCTCAAGATGTCTTTATTTCATTTCCACCTTCACATGATAGTTAACCCACATCCACAATTCTAGGTTAACAGCCACTTTTTCTTTGGGTTTCCATTGCTCCTGCTGTGAAGTCAGCTGCCAGTTTTGTTGCTATTTCTTTGGGAGCGACCCACCTCTTCTGTCTGCTTTTACTATCTTCCCATCATCTTTGTTGTTTTTTAGTTTACTTCTTTATGTCAAGGTGTGGATTCCATTTTATTTCTCTTTTCTGTGATTTATTGTGCTTCTTGCATCTAAGAATTCTTATCTTTTATCAATTTTAGAAAATTCTCCAACACTATCTTCTAATACTGATTTTCCCCATTCTATCCTTCAGAATCGGAGAAGGCAATGGCACCCCACTCCAGTACTCTTGCCTGGAAAATCCCATGGATGGAGGAGCCTGGTGGGCTGCAGGCCATGGGGTCGCTGAGAGTTGGACACGACTCAGTGACTTCACTTTCACTTTTCACTTTCATGCATTGGAGACAGAAATGGCAACCCACTCCAGTGTTCTTGCCTGGAGAATCCCAGGGACGGGAAAGCCTGGTGGGCTGCCGTCTATGGGGTCGCACAGAGTCAGACATGACTGAAGCGACTTAGCAGCAGCAGCAGCAGCATCCTTCAGAATTCCAATCACGTGCATATTGTATTTTCTTATTCTATCCTGTGTGTCTCAGTCTGTTTTTCTTATTTAAGACTTCTTACTTTCTTTGGTTCAGTCTCTGTCTCTCTTTCGCTACCTCCCTCTCTTTCCCCCTGCCTCCTCTGTCAGCTCTTTTGGAAGGACCTTTTATGGAACGCATCTCAGAAACATCTTATGGGAGACATTAATCTCTTTATCCACTTATTTCCATTTCCAAACGATCAAAGGTAATCCCATGAGTTGTACCTCCACCCCTCTTCCAGAGTGCACAGGTGTGAGTGATGAGAAGTTCCCACAGGTACCCCACACCATGAAGTCAGGTGTTTCTTCATGCGACCCAAGGGCAGAATCAAGGTGAAGTGCTCTCTAATTCTACAGAGGAGAAACTGGTCTAAGCCTCCTGGACTTGGTTGCTGCAGCAGCGGCTGGAGCCCATGGTGGGACCAAGAGAATTTAGAGAGAACCCCATGCAGATCCCAAAACAGACACTAGCTGTATATTTTACAGCAGCATTAAGTGTCTGAGTCAGAAGTTACTTGCTTCTTCTTTCCTTCCTACATCAGGAAGTGAATAATCACACTCGTCTCTGTGCCTGTCGAGTGGAAAGAGAAATCTCACAGTATAATGGGAAAAGCAGCAAATGTATCACAAATCAGAAGGTGTGCCATTGGTCACACAACCTAAGCAGGACACTGAGCTTCTACGAACCCCAGTGTCTGCATCTTTGGGGGAGATGATAACAAATGCTTTACTGACTTTTATAGGACAGGATCAAAGTGGTAACAAATGTAAAAGCATTTTACAAGCGGCAAAATGCCCCCAACAATAGATGATAATTTATGATAATTGTAAACGATAAGGCTTATTCCTGGTGTCCTGGCCGCTCTGTGCACGCAGGCCCCAAGCCAAAACTAAACCAACTAGGGTTTTGATAGGAAAAAATCGATGTGAGAGAAACGTTTGAGAGAAGGAGGGAAAAGATAAACCAGCTATGATGGCAGTTTTTGAAATGAAGTAGATATGTCACAGTGGTATGCTCTGTCCCCTAACATGTAACTAGGGGCAGATATGCGANATGATAATTTATGATAATTGTAAACGATAAGGCTTATTCCTGGTGTCCTGGCCGCTCTGTGCACGCAGGCCCCAAGCCAAAACTAAACCAACTAGGGTTTTGATAGGAAAAAATCGATGTGAGAGAAACGTTTGAGAGAAGGAGGGAAAAGATAAACCAGCTATGATGGCAGTTTTTGAAATGAAGTAGATATGTCACAGTGGTATGCTCTGTCCCCTAACATGTAACTAGGGGCAGAGATGCGAAAACACTGGAGTCCTTGTGCACTGTTGGTGCACGTTAAAATGAGGCAGTGTTACAAAAAACAGTATGGCAGTTCCTCGAAAAAAAAAAAAAATAGAATTGCAATATGATTAAGCAATTGTACTTCTAGATATATACCCAAAGAATTGAAAGAGACTCAGAGATATTTCTATACCCCTGAACAGTATTCACAATAGCAAAAAGGTGGAGACAACCCAAGTATCCCACTGACAGATAAATGCATAAACAAAATGTGGTATGTACATATAATGGAATATTTTCCAGTTTTAAAAAGAAAGGAAATTCTGATAAATGTAACAACATGGATACACGATGCTATATATGAAGTAGATGATCAGCAAGAACCGGCTGTACAGCACAGGAAGCTCTACTCAATATTCTATAATAATCTATATGGGAAAAGAATCTGAAAGAGAATAGGTATATGTATATGTATAAATAAGTCACTCTGCTGTTCACCTGAAACTAACGCAGTATTGCGAATCAGCTTACTGTGATATAAAAGAGAAATTAAATTTTTTAAAAACGCAACAACACAGACGAACCTTGAGGACAATATGCTAAGTAAAATAAGCTAGACACCAAAGGACAATTGTAAGAGTCCACTTATATGAGGTCCCTAGAGCAGTTAGATTCAAAACAGGAAGTGAAATGGTCACTAGGGGCTGGAGGAAGGGGAGATGAGAAGTTGTTTGATGGGGACAGAGTTTCAGTTGTACAAGATGCAAAGAGCTCTGGAGAGGGATGGTGGCGATGGTTCACAGCAACAGGAACATGTGCCACAGAACGGCACACTTAAAATGGTGAAGATGACAAATTTTATTTTGCCACAAATTTTTGGAAATGGAACCCACAATCAAAATAGTATAGGAAGCCAGAGACGGTTTTCATAACAAGAGCAGCCGCTGCCTCAAGGATCAGAGGACTCCTCCATGCCTCTTTCCCTGGTCAGGTGGCCAGAGGCTGCAGGCTTTGGGACCTGCCCTGTGTAAAGGCTCAAGTGATGCGTGTGGACGTTCCCCATCCATTGTTAGGGATCACGCCTCTGCACACAGCCCAGCTCCCAGGCAAGTGACCACACACAGCCTTAAAGCCTGTCTCTCCTAAGTCCTGGGCTCCGCACGAGGGGATCTGGACTCCCAGCTATTCCTTATCCCTCTACTGCTGCTCTGGGCCCACCAGCCTGGCTCCCAGGAGTGTGAAAGCCTTTCACCAGGGCAGAGAGAGCCAGGCTGGAAGACGGGAAGCCCAAAGGCAAAACCCCTCAGGCTTCTGACAGTCTCCAGGAGCCGGACTTACCTGTCCATCTCTCTTTCCTCAGCATGTTTACTGGACATTGGCTGAAGCTCTTCAATACTGTCAACACTATCTCCAGTGTAGATGACTCGGTTAGTTCCTGTTCTTGAAAAATGGCTCTAATGTCCGAGTTTAAAGACCTTTTTTCTCCTGAAATTTGTAGCCGTTCCCTCCTCCAGGGAATCTTCCCAACCCAAGGACTGAACCCCGGCCTCCCACACTGCAGGAGGATTCTTTACCAGCTGAGCCACCAGGGAAGCCCCATAGTTTAGAGTGCTGCAGTTAAAAGACCCTGGCACAAACTGGGTTTTGCCTCAAATATGCACTCTCTCTTCTTACATTTGCCCTAAAGGTCAGTCTTTCCTCCAATTTGAGGCTGCTCAAATGGTACAAAAGTCATAACGTCTGTCCCTAAACGTAAGATAAATTCCCCAGGCAATTGTATTTGGCGTGGCAGAAACATGGGTAGAATAAAAATGGCTGCAATCCTTCTGATGTTACTTGAATTTCTAATGTATTTATGAAATTAGAACTCTCTTGAGAACATGACATTAATTTAGGGCTATAACTAAAATACTATATATCGAAAGACATATGCTTTGCTTCCCTTGGCATGCTTTGTGTACCTATGGTAAGTACACTTACAAGCTTCAGATATTATGGCAAAGCCTATTGAAGTGTATGCGTACATTTTAACATAACCTATGGCATGCAAGTGGGCTTCCCTGGTGGCTCAGTGGTAGAAGAATCTGCCTGCCAATGCAGGAAAGGTGGGTTCGATCCCTGAATTGGAAAGATCCCCTGGAGGAGGAAATGGCAGCCCACTCCAGTATTCTTGCCTGGGAAAACCCATGGACAGAGGAATCCGGTGGGCTACAGTTCGTGGGATCACAAAAGTGTCGGACACGACACGATTTAGCGAATAAACCACAGCAACAAATAGCATACAAAGAATCTTTTTCAAGAAATCTGATATATTCAAATCGGTTTTCCTAACCTCCCAGATCTCTTAATTTTATCTTATGCTGTAGTGTCTGAAAGCCTAATCACTGAAGACCTTGCAAGAGGCTTTTCAGCAAAAAGGAGACGCCCCAGAACAGTGGATATTGACCAAAAAGTCAGACATAATTATTCTATTGGCACAATACTGGAACACAAAGCACTTCTATTCCTTCAGGCCTTCCATATCTTGACGAGTTTAGTCCAAGAAAGGCTGTTTTCTCTTTACTAGGCATTCATTTCCCCACAGGTGCTTACTGGACACCTACTTGACCTTAGTGCAGTGTGAGGCTCATGTTGACCTGGTCTCTCCTCTCAGGGAATTTACATTCTGAGTGATGACAGGTGTTGTGAGGACCAGGGGGAGAAATAAATGGGACAACGTGATGGAAACTCAGAGTGGGCGGAGTTTGGGACATGAACCAGCCCCTCATGGGTGCTGTGTGTCCTTGGTCATAGGGTTCAGAGGGAAGGGACGGTGACAAGTGCCCAAGTGGGAAGGAGCTTGCTAACTACGTCTGTGTGTTCATAACATTTTTCTAATTGTGGGAACTAATTTTGAAGGGTTTTTTTTTGGACTTTATTTTCCCAAAACTGAATTAGAGAATATTAACTAGTTTAGAACCAGAGATGAAATTGCCAACACCCCCTGAATCATCGAAAAAGCAAGAGAGTTCCAGAAAAACATCTATTTCTGCTTTATTGACCATGCCAAAAGCTTTTACTGTGTGGATCACAATCAACTGTGGAAAATTCTGAAAGAGATGGGGATATCAGACCACCTCACCTGCCTCTTGAGAAATCTGTATGCAGGTCAGGAAGCAACAGTTAGAACTGGANTAATGGGTTTTGCCAATTGTAATCAATGAATCTAAATATCTACATTTGGAAGTGATAATATCATCCACTGTGCTCCTTTCATTTCACAAGGACATCTGAGCAAGGCATGCATTCTCCTGTGAAGCCACAAACCACAGGAATAGTCTAATCTGTGTGTTCAGATTGGATACATGCAAGACTATTAGCAGAAATCAGTTGAATAGCATTTAACGGTGGTGTTCTTTCAACAGCCACAGACCGTTCTGCAAGACAACTAAATGCCCAGTTAGAGTGAACCACAAAGAGTTAAAAGGAAAACGCAGAGAAGCCCAGCTTTGAAGTTTTTACAAGAGTATGGCCACGGGAGGGAGTACTTTAAACTGAGGAAACAGGAAGTACCTAGATAAAAAGTTTATTTCATTTCCTGAAGTGAGGGGGAGGATCTTTCCAGAAGTGCTCTTCCAGGAAACCAGGCCTTTCCCACCTAGATGTTTAGGTTTCCTGAGAAGAAATAAATAACCTTGCCTATCACTGTGTGGAGAATCAGCTAGTCCATCAAGAGCTGCAGAAATTTGAATTTGCCCCAGTCGATGTCATCAGCTCAAAGGACGAAGACTTTGAAGAAAGTTCAGAGAAACAAGTGGCTGCAATGCAGGGTCACCTTCTGGAGACCTAACCAGAGCATAGACGGAGAAGCAGAGATAAGGAGCAGGTAGCTGAAGGTGTTTATTCATGAGTGTGTGCAAGGCCAGGTTGCATCCCCTGACACCTCAGAGATGATGCTCAGGATGGTACCTCAGGGTGGGCAGAGGACATCCGTTCATATATCGAGCCCTGTGGAACTGAGATCTTCAGTTAAGCCATTCTCAAATCATTCCATTCTGTTTGCAGCTCCAACTCAAAGACCATACCTTTAATGGACTGGTCTGCGTGCAAGCTGCCACCTGCTTGCGATCATGGGGCTGGGCCCAGGAGGTACACTTGGAATGAGGTTATGGGACCGTGGCTTCCTTCACCCACACGACTTCTCCATCTTCCCAAATATCAAGTTATTCAGTTAAGATACTCTGGCTGCAGCTACCCATGTGCCATGATTCCTTTTCAAGATGACTTTCCCCTACCCACTCATGTTCAGCTGAAGCAGACTTCCATCACATTCAGCCTGCTCCACCCTTCTTTCCCACAAATGCCCAGCACTCAGAGGTCCAGGTTTTTTCACATGTTCCTGAGTCAGACGCCGCTTTCCCAGCTCATCATTCCCCATGAAGCCTCTACCACCTCTTCCATTCTGATCTGAATGAACCCAATCTGGCTGGTCCTTGGTCTTTGTGGGCCCCTTTCTGACGACGAGTGGTGGAGACCCCACCAAAGTATTCTTAGTGATTTGGTATTTGTTGAAGTTTCAGAGAGAGATTTCAACCAAAGAGACATTGCTGGGATTGCAAAGAGCCCTGTCCAGTCACAAGGGAGGGGGTGAACGGCCAGAGTCCCAGATGAACTTTGCAGCACGTGGCTTCATTAGAAATTGCAGGCTCGTGAGTGCAGCCAGGCAACATGTCAGCAGTTTTCTAAAAGGGGAATGAGGAAAGAGGAGCAAAGGCTTCCCCCTCAGGAGTGTTTGCTGCTGGGTATGTGTGAGATTGTTGTATTTCTGAATAAACTCAGTGGTAGTATTTTGAGAGAAGTAACTTGCCTTGATGGGCTCCTCAGGTGGTGCTAGTGGCAAGGAACCCACTTCCCAATATGGGTTCCCATCTCTGGGTGGGGAAAATCCCCTGGAGAAAGGCATGGCAACCCACTCCAGTGTTGTGGTCTGGAGGCTCCTGTGGACAGAGAAGCCTGGCGGGCTACAGTTCATGGGGTCGCAGAGTTGGACACAACTGAAGTGACTTAGCATGTATGCATGCAGCTTGCTTTGAACAGAGAAAACCGTTTACACACTTAGAGGTAAGAGGTAAAAAGAGACACTGTTTTTCTCATCGTAAATGTAAATGTGTGGACATCATAAAAGTCCACACCTACAGATACTTGTAGAGACCCTTTTGATTCAGGAACTGAGATGAATAGGGTGTTTCTCAGAAGTGGGAAGCTGCAGTAAATAGCCTAATTCTGAAACACCTGGAGACTTCACCGAAGAAGCCTTGAAATCAATGCCTTTTTAGTGATTGTGAAACAAAATAGCGACCAGACCTGAATCAATGCATAAGATAGAAAAACAAGTCGCTGTAGTCTAAACATAAGACACAGGTAATTCTTCTCAATTTCCAAAATAAAATACACCTCAGACCAAAAAGAATATACTGAATGAACCCAAACAATTCTCATCTTAGACATCACAGCATGCAGTTTCTGGCAGAGTATTAGAGTGTGAAGGAAAATGCTAGTATCTGGGAGATGAGTTATAAGGTATGTTTAAGAACTAAGTGGAAGCATCAAATTTATTTTTGCCCCTAAAAATGTTTGTGTTTTGGAGAATTTCTGGGAAACTACATTAGATCATAAAAAAAAAAAAAATTCTTAGGTGTTGTCCTGTTGACAGCCAGTATAAACAGTGGATCAAAGAAACTATCCCATCAAAGAGAAACCGGACACCAGAAATTCAGTCTTTCAAACTGTGAGATAAATCCCTGATGTTTCTGTTTGGTAGAACACTGGGACAAAAATGACCTCTCATTCCTGATAAAATGTAACTAACACTCTTTTGTGTGAAATAAAAGAACAGACAGGACCAGGAATGTGCGGGAAAAAATGGGAGCTCATCACAAGAGGGAAATGTCCGTGGCACCACCCATCCGCAAGGGCTTCTCCCCAAAGGAGGATGTTGTCTGTAGGGGCTGGATTTCCCTGTAAAAAGGGAACACTGTTGTCTCTGATGAAGCCAGCAAATCATCCACCATCCATACCAACCTCGTTCCACTCTCTAAGCACACTAGAAAGTATAAAGCACGATTTTAAATCTCAAAGCAAGGACTCAGTTTGATAACAGAGCCAAGCAGGTTGACAGCTGAGAGGGTGCAGGGTGTGAGCCACACGCATCTTCCCGTTGTCTGGGCTTTCTGCTCTGCAGCTGTGACAGACACAAATCTTCTTGGCGACTCAGGGTGCAGATCCAATGTGCTCCAGAAGACCCAAGAGACAGCATAACAAAGAACTCCAGTCTGGCCGCTCAGTGTGTTCCTGCCACCAGCAATGTCAGCATTACCTGGAGCTTCCTCTCAGTGCAGACTCTCAGACCCCACCCTGGTGGCTCAGTGGATAAAGAATCTGCTTGCGATGCAGGAGACCTGGGTTTGATCCCTGGCTTGGGAAGATACCCTGGAGGAGGGCATGGCAACCCACTCCAGTATTCTTGCCTGGGAAGTCCCATGGACAGAGAACCCTGAAGGGTTACAGTCTGTGGAGTTACTTATACATGACTGAGCAACTAAGCACGCACTCCAGGTGATATGCATTCACATTACCTTGAGAGATGCCATCACTACTGTTTTCTGTTGAACAGAATTAGAAATGAAGGCCAGGTGTCCTTGGTGGCTCAGTGGTAAAGAAGGTGCCTGCCAAAGCAGGAGACACAGGTCGGATCCCTGGCCTGGGAAGATCTCACATGCCACAGAGCACTAAGCCCGTGCACCACAGCTACTGAGCCCACGTTCTAGAGTCCAGGAGCTGCAACTAGAGAAAAGCCTGAGCAACAAAGAAGGCCCAGCATGGCCTGAATTAAATAAATAAATAAAATTATTTTCTTAAAAAATCGAGACCAAATTTTCCCAGACTGTCTTCTCTCCCATCTTGTTGTCAGACAGTCCAATGGACATCAAACGTCCAATTATTAATTCATCTGCCTCAAGAGTCTTTCACAGTAGCTGGTCCTTGCATGAATGGAACTGCACTTACTTTGGACAATTCCATTTCAGTGTGTCTTTATAGGAACTAAAAGTATACTTTGTTTCCCTTAAAAAGAAATCGATTTTAAATAGTCACTTCCATAAGCAGTACACATATTTCTCCCAGACTGTTGATTAGACACACATCTGACCATTTTATTCCTTTCTTTCCTCCCTCTGCCAACATCTGCCAAGTACAAACAGGGATAAGTGACGGTTTACATAACAGGCGCAGGTATTTCTACTTACAGGAATTCAATGGGATGTTGGCTTTTTCATTTGCTGTGTTTGTTTTGCTTAAGACAAACTGGTCAGTCTGGACTATGCCCTGCTTTGCGATGTTCATCTAGTCTAGTCGAACATCCATATCTGGGGGCATCAGTGGAAAGCTGAGACACCACCTGGTAAGAAAGCTGAAGCGATCTAGTCTTTATCTTTTGCCAAGTTTTGAACCAGCACATTTTACCTTAAAATGTTCATGCTTAATATCAGGGCAGTCTAATTTGAAAAATAAGTTTTTACTGTGCTAAAGAAAATATCACCATGACATTGTGTGTTAAGTGCATCGGCACCTGCTTTGAGAAGTTAAGTGAAGCAGGGAAACAGATGTTAAACTCAAGGAGTCTGCATTAAAAAAAAAAAAAAAAAGCTTTTCATTAGCATTTACTTCTTAATGGAAAGCTCCAGTTTCTGCCCTCAAAAAGATGAAGTAGATACAGTTGATGCAAAAATGTATTTTAATAAGACTGGTAGAAACCCAGAAATGATTTTCTCTGGAAGGTTTCTATGACACACGGTTCTCAAAAATCTTTAAACAGTCTCTAGTAAAATAGTTGAGGGGATATTTCTAGGTGACAATGGGGCTGGAAATGACATGATGTTTGTACGTGATGGGCTACTCCTGTTTGTGAAATAAAGAATCTTGTGAAAAGAGGAATTATGACTAGTATTTACAACAGCGTTTCATAAACATCCACAAATTCCAGGCACAAGACAAAAGGCATGAGTCAGAGCCAGGAGGCATGATGGCCGGGGAAGTGGTCCCAGGGAAGATCGCTTCCCTCTGGCCCTAGAATAGTTCTGCAGAGACTCTGTAGGAAGCTGATAATGGGCGATCTCATGTGAGGATCACCAGTAAAAATCGGGTTTTGGTCAAGAGCATTTCCTTAGCTAAAAATGTCATGTTTCCAGGCCCCGATTTGACATTTTAGTAGATCATGGCTGAGAAGACTGAACTGGAAAAAAACAATATGAATGAAGGTGATTTTTTTCAAGTGTGCTGCCATTTGACGTTATGTGATGAGGCTATCTTTTTTCCTAGGGTTGTTGATCATCTTTTTTTTTTTTTTNTGGCCACCTCATGGGAAGAGTTGACTCATTGCAAAAGACTCTGATGCTGGGAAGGATTAGGGGCAGGAGGAGAAGGGGATGACAGAGGATAAGATGGCTAGATGGCATTACCGACTCGATGGACATGAGTTTGAGTGAACTGCGGGAGTTGGTGATGGACAGGGAGGCCTGGCGTGCTGCGATTCATGGGGTCGCAAAGAGTCGGTCATGCCTGAGCGACTGAAATGAACTGAACTGAATATGTAACTGGTGGCTCAATGGTAAAGAATCCACCTGCCAATGCAGGAAATGCAGGAGATGAAGGTTCTATCCCTGGATCAGGAAGATCCCCTGGAGGAGGAAATGGCAACCCACTCCAGTATTCTTGCCTGGGAAATCCTATAGACAGAGGAGCCTGATGGGCCACTGTCCATAGAGTCACCAAGAGTCAGACACGACTGAGCAACTGAGCGTACAGAGGTATAACCACTGAAACAGAGCAACCAGGTTTATATTCGAGATTGACTCTTTTTTAGCAGCAAGTCAAAGAACTGCCCACACTGGTTCTGTCCTTGGCCTTGTCCAATCTACTGTTGAATCCATGAAAGGCAGTCTTCATTTCTGTTATGGTAGATTTTTGCTTGCTTTTTTTCTTTTTTCTGCGCCATACCACAAAGCTTGCACGATTTTTGTTTCTGACTTCTGGCATTTCCTTTTGATGCGTTTTAACAATTCCACCTTGCTACTCACATTACCCATCTGTTCTTACAAGTTGCCTGCTTTGTCCAAAAGAATTCTTAAAATATTAATCATAGCCATCGTAAATTGTCTGTCCAGTAATGCCCAAATCTCAGCCTTATCTGCAGTCTTCTGCTAGTGCTTTTCAGATTGTGCTTTTGCTTGCCTTTTTAAAAGCCTTGTAATTTTTGTCGAAAGTAGGACATGACTTGTCAGGTAAAAGAACTGAGCTATCTAGGCATTTAGTCTGAACTTTTATATTAGTCTGGCTGGGGGTTTTGCGTGTCATGTATGTTCAGTCCCTCAGTCGTGTCTAACTCTTTGCAACACCGTGGATGGTAGCCCACCAGGCTCTCCTGTCCCTAGGATTCTCCAGGCAAGAACACTGAGCCTCCAGTGATTCATCAAAATGCTCCTGCCAGCATGTAACTCCAGCACCAGCTGTCTGGCTAAGGAGATCTTGATTGTGATCTGGGCTTTCCTGACTCTTCAGATCATGGGATGTTGCTGTGCCCCGTGTCCTGGGGCTCTGAAGGGCACAAGGTAAAGTGCTGATTTCCAGCTCCTTCAGCTCCTTTTGCTCTAGGGACAAGAGTGATGATTTCCAAGTTCTTTACACACTGGAGGTGAAACCAGTACCTCAGGCTGTTGACTAGAATACAGCACAATCATCAGGTCTGAGTGAGCATCTGTGGAAGAATATCCTGGCGCAGGGAGTCCAGGATAATACCAGGATCCGGCTGGAGTGAGCATGGAACACAGTGGGGGAGGGAATACAGTGGAAAGGAAAGAGAAAGTCGCTCAGCTGTCGCTCACATGCCCCAACTTACATGCTGCAACTGAGACCTGGTTGGTGCAGCCAAATAAATAAGTAAATTTATTTTAAACAGAAAAAAAGGTCTAGTACAGAGAGGGACTCTCCTCAATACTCTGTGAAGATCCGCATGAGAAAAGACTCTAAAAATGAGGGGAGATATATATATGTGTATAACTGGGAAATGTTGCCATGTCTGAAACTAACACAATACTATAAATCAACTATACTCCAATTAAAAGCAAAGCAAAACAAAAACTCTCCCCTCTTAAAAGTTTTCTCTTTTTTCCCTATTCCCTCTTCCCTTTTCTCTTCTCACTGTCAGGGTTATTCTCTTGCCCTACTTTTCCCCCTCAGCTTGAAGGTTTTCTGCAGATTAGAAATCTATGGTCAGAGTTACACGAGATATAAAATAAGAAATAACCCATCTGGTTGGGCGGGACTGGTGTGAATGCTGACAGCACAAGTTATAGTTCCTTTCATTTAAAAATACCTAAGCGCTCGCTCCCCTTCAGTGTCACAGAGAAGGTGGTGTGACCGCCCTGTTTTTACAGCCTTGGAGAGTGCAGTGGCCTGGAGAAGGGCGGTAAATACTGAGCAACGGTGGGAGCAGCTGCCAAGGAGAAAGATAAGAGGATACATTTCACCTTCCCGGAGCACCTGCGTACATCAGAGCTTCCCCTTTATAAAGTTTCCTTCTTGGACTTCCCTGGTGGAGCAATGGGTAGGAATCTGTCTGCCAATGCAGGGGACACAGGTTTGATCCCCAGTCTGGGGACCCCCAGTCTGGATGATCCAATATGCGGCAGAGTAACTAAAACCTGTGCGCCAGAAATACTAAGCCCGCGCAACCTGGAGCCTGTGCTCCGCAAGAGAAGCCACCGCAATGAGAAGCCGAGGTGCAGCAAGGAAGAGTAGCCGTCATTTGCCACGACTAGAAAAAGCCCTCGTGCAGCACCGAAGCCCCAGGGCAATCAAAACTAAAATAAATAAGTAAATAAAAAAAAAAAAGTCTCCTTCTTTAACTTCCAAATTGCCTTCTTAACCACTCCCCTGCCCTTAAAAACTCCACTCATTTTTTATGAGGAAAATGAAGGAAGAAAGATGAGCAGTAGTAGGCCCTGGATTCCAACTAGAGTCCTATTTTATCTCTCTGAGTAGAAGACTAGAAGATCACAACTGATATGTTCCAGGAAGAATATGCAGACACTTAAAAAAAAAAAAAGCACAGTGTGAGAGTTTCAAGTTAAGTTTTATTGGGGGCAAAATGAGGACTGCAGCCCAGGAGGCAGCACCTCAAATATCCCTGAGAAAATGCTTCAAAGAGGTAGGGAGGAAGGACAGTATATGTGTAATTTGAGGTTCCATCCCTGGGTGGGAAAGATTCCTCTGGAGAAGGGAGTGGCTACCCACTCCAGTATTCTTGCCTGGAGAATCCCATGAACAGAGGAGCTTGTCAGGCTACAGTCCATAGGGTTCCAAAGAGTCAGACACGACTGAAGCGACTGAGCATGCACGCATGCACAGGCAATTAGGCACATATTTTTCCAGAACGTTTCTGCTCATCATGAGGCACAGTCATTCTGGATTTTAGTCCTTTTCTAGATATGAGGAGATATAAGAATTGGGCTCATAAAAGTCTTCTCCTAAAAATATCTAACTATCTGAAGACCTGTCTTGCCGGTAGCCATTTCCACCCCCAGCACAGAGTGCCTCACTTCTCTCCACCTTGAACTCCTTCAAGGGATGTTGAAGGTCAGAAGCTGCAGCAACAGATGATTCAATCCTTGTAGAGGTAGATGGCAAGTGCCAATTTGTCAAGTGCCAATTTGTCGTTGACAAATAACACGGTTACTTTGGGTTCAGTTTTCTTAGGGGTAAAGTCAGGGGCCTAGACTAGAAGGTTTCTATGGTCTATGAGTCAAGCTGTTGTGTGAGTCTGGTTTTAAATAGGTTGATCCGGGTCACCCAAACAGTTTACCCTGGTTCTCCCTCCATTCCAGAACACTTCTTTTCTGGACACTTCTGCCCTGGAAAAGACAGCTTTTGATCCCCCCCTGGTCCCCTGAGTATGCATCCCTCCCCCTTACAAGTAGTAAATCCATCTGTTCATCTTCAGGGATTTTTCTGGGGGTTCGCTGGAGGGAAAGTGCAATCCCCGCTTTGCTCCAGGGTTATGCTCTCTGTCCACCTCAAGGGTTTCAGCAATACGATCCTGTGAGACTGTTCTGTCCACCTGACAGATAAATGGAAGCTCACAGAGATGAAATAATTCGCTCAAGTTCGTACCACCAGGAAGAGCCAGCGACCACACTCTCGACCGACCTAACTCTGCTCGGAGCACTCTCTCTCCTGCACCCTCCACGGGGACCCCTACCGGGTGCCCCTCTTCCGCGTTTCCCGGGGCACTTGCCCAACCCACTGAGCTGCTGGGGGCGGGGATGGTTGCACCCCAGAATGTCACTTTTGCAACAGATCTTCTGTGTGCTCCCGTGAAGAGCGCTATTCGGTCCCAGAAATGCCCTCTACCCACAGTCCTTGAACTTGCGGGGGTGCTGCGGGGGCTGCAGAAGGACCCGCGGGGGTTGCAGAGGGACCCGCGCGGGTGAGCTGGCCTCTGGGGGCGGGAGCTCGAAAGTGGCGTTGGAGCGGACCAATCCCCGCGGGGGCGCTGGCCACGGGGCCCAATCGCAGGAAATCAGGACAGTGCCCGCCCCGGCGGCGGGGGTGACGCGGGGACTAACACCCCAGAAGCGCGTCCCCGGGGCGGGCGGCGCCGCTGAGTCACCGCGCGCGCAGACCAGGCTGGGGACTCAGGGACTGCCGGCCAGGGTCACAGGAGCGGCTGTCCCGCGCGGGCCCCAGGACCCGCCGGACCGAGATAGCACGCAGGACCGCGCCGGAGCCGAGTGAGGGCTGCGCGGTGGACTGTCGCGCTTGTCCCCTGGACGCGGAAGGGCGCTGTCTTGGTTTGCTTTAAATAAGGGCTTGAGGTTTCCCGAGCTGGTGCATTTGGTCGAAGTCAACGGACTTTCATTCCCCTTCCCGCTCCAGTGCGGCGGCGCAGACCCAGCCTCCGTGCGCACCTGCTGCCCAGGAGGCGCTGCAGGCAGGCCCCCTCAAAAGGAGACAGCCCCCCAAGACTCCGGGCCCCGACAATGGTCAGACCCGCGCCCAGCAGCCTGGCAGGAAGACTGTGACCGTGGGGTGAGTTAGACAAAAGAAACAACCTCTTATTACGACTCGGAGCTGCTTCTTTAAAGGCCCCCTTCCTGCCCACTGTTCACCAGCAGCCAAAGCAATAATAAACAGTTACGTAACTGTCGTGTCCCAGGAGCAACCTCACTGTTTCCTCTATGAAAACCAGCTGGCAGTATACAACGTGGGAGTTATAGTGTGATCACTGGATTGCCCAAGTGGGAGATAACTTACTAAGAGTATTTTAAAGAATCTTCTTAAGGGTCCTTGGACTTTCCTGGTGGCTCAGATGGTAAAGAATCTGCCTGCGGATACAGGAGACCCAGGTTCAATCCCTGGGTCAAGAAGATCCCCTGGAGCAGGGAATGGCAACCCACTCCAGTACTCTTACCTGGGAAATCCATAAACAGAGGAACCTCAAGGGCTACAGTCCATGGGGTCACAAAGAGTCAGATAGAGATGAGTGACTAACATACTTAAAAGTCCTTAAAGGTCCCTTGAGTTCTTAAAGGTCCAAGTTAATCATCCTGAGTCCTTAAAGGTCCAACTCTTAAAAATGAGAAGTATGACAGTCTCAGGTTTACTGAGTATCAGAAAGTTATTTTTGTCGGAAGTGCTTACTGCTTTCTGTTCCCTAGTGTGCTTGTTTACTCCACAAAATGCCCCTAACTTCCCCATCGTTGAAAACATAGTCTATCCGAAAAGAGTACAACTGATTCTCTCCTTTTTTCTTTAATAGAACTCCAGCTCTCTACCCAAGCAACATGAAGATTCCATTTGTAGAACCTGTCATTTGCCTTAGTGTATTCGCTCTGACTCTGAACAGCCCATTGATGACACAATATGTATACAGGAGGATATGGGAAGAAATGGGCAACTACAGCATTGCACTTGAGAGCAATACTTCCGAGTGTGCAAAGAACAAAAGCAGCCCGATTTTTGCATTCCAGGAGGTAAGACATGAAAATAGCCCTAAAGTGTATTATAAAAGAGGAATGTGCAGCGGGGTTTTAAAGGAAGGAGGATACCGCTTTCATCAGACATTGATCTCTGAAGGGTCACCCTAAAATCCCAAAGTCCCAAAGCAAGAGCCTTTATTCAGTTCTCTTTTTGTGTGAAGCTCCCTGACACCTCTAATCTGCCTCTTCTCCTTAAAGCCCCTTTCTTCTCCTGTGATTCTGGCTCTTCTTTCTCTCGGAAGATTTCAGTGCAGTCTCCTCTCCCGTGTGGCTGTCTCTTCCTCCTTCCCCACAGAAAGCCTGAAAGTCGGGCAGAGCAGGCTGGAATGAGTGCTTGGTGGACACAGGTGGAGTGAAACATGGGTTTTACCTTTCCCTTGCCACCACCCCCCGCCTCTTTCCACTGCCCACCTGACCCAGTTTTCCGTGACGCCAGAACATAGCCCATCTCTGAAGACTGTGGGCCCCGGGCCAGCGTCCATCATGGGGTATGGGTGGCATGTGCCATCCACCATTTGGTGTTATCAAATCAGCTTTAACCCCCACCCCTCAGATACTGAGGATGGGGATGTGGGGGGTGGAGAGCACCCATCTGTGCTCTGAGGTCAGTGAAAATGTCCTGCCAGATACCACAGAGCCTGTCCTCCTCCCCGTCCACCCTGCACCCCCAGGAGGGACACTGCCAGTCTCCTGCTCCCTTAGGCAGTTCTTAACGGAGCCTGCCAATGTCCAAATGCAAAGCAGGGAGCAGCCAGATTGGGAAATTCCCTACCATGCCATGCCCCACCACGCCCCCAGCGACAGTGCCTGAAAACAACCACAATCAGGAGCTTTGAATTCTTCTGCTTGGGAAGAGGGGCAAAAGAGTAGCGCTGCCTCCCCAGTCAAAAGAGGAAAAAACCGTCAAGGGACTCTGGGTCACCTGCACCCTCAGAGAAAGAGATTATTTCCGAACAGCCACATGGATATCAAATTTCTGGCCTAGAAGGAGGTCATAAAAACAGAAGGGCCAAGGGTCTCTCTCTTGGTTTTGTCTCCCTTCAAGAATGTTTCTTTGGACTTCCCTGGTGGTCCAACTGTTAAGATTCTGTGTTTCACTTTGGGGGCCACGGGTTCAATCCCTGGTCGGGGAAGTTCCACATGCCAAGGCCAACAAACACACACAAAAAAAATGTTTCCTGTTACATGGATGTCGTTGCCAGGGAGTGAGAAGTTTCCAGAGGCTCATCAATCTCTGCATTTGATTCTGTGTGTTCCTTCACCGGATCCCTGGGAGCAGAGAGGGGGATGGAGGAGGAGAGGACTTGAGTGTCTGAAAAGTCTTCTGCCCTCGCTCTCCAGCTGAGGGGAGATGGGCCTCGGTCCAGCTGCCGCGGTGACCTCTGTGACTGTGTGGTCACGAGTACTGGCCCAACTTCCCTCCTGGCCCAGTTACTGAAAGCTCCTTGCTGCCCAGAGCAGTGGTCTCATTTTGAAGATTTTTGCCAAACTTTTTCACTGACTGACTGTGGTTTCATTGAATTAATAGTCAGGAGAGCCCACTGCCCTGGATGCTTTGGTTTACAGTCAGTGCACTGGACCTTCAAGTGCTTTTTCTCAAATTGGGGAACTGGATACCACCCCGCCCACAACTGGGATGGGGTGTGGCAACCTCCTCACCACCTACACCTTAGGACCGAAGAGCACTTTCTTCTGGGCCCCTCCCTGGCCCTATTCAACTTTTCAGAGAATATTTTCCCCTCTTTAAATCCAAGAACACATGTTGCCCGTTTCCTGAGTGGCTGTCTCAATGCCCAGCTCCCTAGGTGTGTTCTGACCACATGCAAGTTGAGAGGTTTGTGGACTGCTCTTATACCCCTAAAAATAAGAGACAAACCTCTAAACTTGGAGGGGACAATTTCAGGTTACCCAGCAGATGATGAAATTGTTCTCGCCCAGGAATTTGTGTATAAACCTTTTAATAACTAACAGAGTCCCTTGTTATCAGCAGATAAGGAATATTTTCTACTCAACTGAAATTAATATATGCATTTTAGCCTATGAAATTGTGACTTCCTTAAAACGGACAGTACTTTCCTTAGTTTCTCCTGTCTCAGTACATTGTTATTCTGTTCCATCTTGTATAGGAAATAGCATTTTTTTCACTCTGATTTCTATCATCTACCCTTATATGACATATAATTATAATTCTCCAGAGTTTAAAACATACAGACACACAAGGATTTCTTCTGTCTCAACATTTATGGTTGACAGATGCTTTGAGTTTGCTTTGTTAAAATCTGCATTTCAAAACATGGGTTGCAGATGAGAGCAGTCTGTGTAAAAGACTGGGTTGGAATGACAGTGGATAGAAAGGAGAGGAGAAGAGGACATAGGAGGAGGCGTGGAAAAGGGAGGAGAACCCCAAACTGGAACATCTTGTTGAGGGGTTGATTAAAAGATAACGGTTTCACTTGTTTGTTTATACAATAAATACTTGCTTGATGGCTCCTATGTCTTTAGGAGGTACCAAGATGTGCTCAAGAAATTTATTCTAGTATAGACATAAAACAGGCAAGAGTGATTTAGCACTGACTGTATGAGGGCCCTGTGCGGAGCACCTTATATTTAATTTTAAGTCTCCTGGCAGCTTGCGAGATTGGGACTGTTGACATTCCCTCTCGTCAGATGAAGAAGCTCTGGAGTCAGGTAATCTGGTCAGGTTCACACACAGCAAGTTACGGACTTCTGTTTTACTTGATGGTTGTTTCATGTCATCCATCTGTCCGTTGAGTACTTGGAAGCACTGTTCTTGGAGCCGGTGATACTGTGGTGAAAGAACAAGGTTCCACACCTGCCCTGGGAGCTTAGATTGGAGTAGGGAGTTGATGCAATGCACACCTAGAGTAATATATCATGTCCTGTCAAGGGGTGGTGAGTCTCTAGGGAGAAAAAACGGCAGGATGAGGGGCTGGAACATTGGGTGGGGGTCAGTGGGATTGCTTTAGTTGGAGTGTGGTCAGGGAAGGCCTCTCTGAGCAGGTGGTTCTGATTTAAGGAAGTAAGCTGTGTGCAGATCGATCAAGTGGAGAGAATAGCAAGTAGCCTGGAGGTTTGCAGAATCTGTGCTGGGGAACTGCCCCCCGTCCCCCACCACCAACTGCAAGGAGTTCATTTACTCCAGTGGAAGGAAAGTCATTGAGGGACTGTGACATGAGCTGACGTGTTCATGATGAGAGGAGTGACGTGAGCTGATGTGCGTCTACCTTCATTGGTGCACTTTTTAGCAATTACATCACACTTCCGGGAGTCCCTTTTGCCTGCACAGTTGATCAGTGTTAAGAAAAGTAGGAAAGAATGATTCAAATTGTCATAATTGACTTCCTGTTTGAAATTGTCAGT
Organism: Neotragus pygmaeus; assembly: GCA_006410875.1. Lineage (NCBI taxonomy): Eukaryota > Metazoa > Chordata > Mammalia > Artiodactyla > Bovidae > Neotragus > Neotragus pygmaeus. The sequence continues at coordinate 307,503 of SJYV01012075.1, read as the reverse complement.
GGATTGACAGGACTATCTTCTGTCCTTCTGTTTAATTAAAAAAACTTTTTTTTTATTTTTTGTTTTTTGCAATGTTTATACTACAACTCAAATCAGCCATAAAGATCACCCAAAACTGCTATGTACAGAACTGACTGGATGGAATCCAGGTTCCTCTGATTCCAGAGCTCAAGCTCTTAATCACTACACAGAAAGTACAGCTAGGGGATGATAACTGTTGTGTGAGAAGCTTTGGAAGGAGGAGCAGTGACATGGGTTTGGGAATTTCAGGGAAATCCAAGCATGACTGACTGTGGATGGTGCCTGGAACATAGACTGTACTGGAAGCGAGTAGGCATGACGCAGAGGAGTGAGGCCAGGCCACATCTCGGGGACTCCAGGCGCCAGGCTGAGCGTGGACTTTCTCCGGCAGGCTGGGGAGACACTGCAGCTTTGAGAGGTGAGAGACACACTGACAGTGTGCTCTGGGAGATGTGCCCAGCATCCGGGTCTGTGATCTGCACAGTGATAAGACTGGTGTTACACGTGAACTGAGTAAAGAGACCAGTGAGATGCCAGAGTGGTGGAGAGGAAAACCAATGGGAGTTGTTCACGTGGCAACTATGGGACCATCAAGAAGATAAAGGCACGAGAAAGACTGGCGGGGCAAGAGGGGCGGGCAGGATAGACTGTGCTGGGGAACACGGACGAAGGGAAAGGTTTGTGAAAGCAAAGATGACTCAAGTTTTGGCAATACAGAATGGCTTGAATTTTATACATATATAAAAATAAAAATAGGCTCACTATTTAAAAATTAATTCAGTGTCTGATATTTTTGTGGTTCATCAGGTTTTTAGGGTACCTTCTAAATATGACATGAATAAATTTTTTAAAATGAGTTTGCATGTGTGCTAAAACCCTTCGGTTGCATCCAACTCTTTGCAACCCCATGGACTGTAGCCTGCCAGGCTCCTCTGTCCATGGGATTCTCAACACAAGAATACTGGAGTAGGTTGCCATGCCCTCCTCCAGGGGATCTTCCTGACCCTGGGACTGAACCTGTTTCTGATTATACTTTGCCAATGAGACATAATGGCAAGTGGGTTCTTTACCACTAGTGCTGTGTGGAAAGCCTTTAAACTGAGTTTAGTCATCACCATTATAAAAATGGCACCCAGCCTTAATATAAAGTTTGGAAAATACAGAGAAGAGGCAAGAAGACAACGCTTTTAAATCACTCCAAGTTCTTTACGTTAAATAACTAGTGCAATGATGGTTGTGTCCGCCAATCTGTGTGCTCATAGTTGTGTCAGGCCTCAGCAAAGCGGAGTTCATCTCACTCCTTAGTTCTTGGCACACTACCATCTTTAGTCAATACTGAACTCTTCTTTGGGTTTTATCTTAATTTTTAGTAAATAAAGGAATATTTGTGGAGACACATGTAAAAAGGAAGACTGAGCTCTACCTAAATAAAAGTCTGTCAAATATGACACTTACAAGTGATATTCATTCCCTTAGTGTAGACAGAAAGATGTATCATGGGAAAAGGTATCCTTTTTCCTTTAGAACGCGATCTCTTAGTGCGAACTGTCCACAGAAGGAAGTGAAAGAAAATGAAATTTGCTCAGTCGTGTCTGACTCTTTTTGACCCCAGTCCGTGGAATTCTTCAGGCCCAAAATATTGGAGTAGGCAACCTTTCCCTTCTCTAGGGGATCTTCCCCACCCAGGGATTGAACCCAGGCCTCCCATATTGTAGGTGGATTTTTTACCAGTTGAGCCACAAGGGAAGCCCAAGAACACTGGAGTGGGTAGCCTATCCTTTCTGCAGGGGATATTCCCAAACCAGGAATTGAACCGGGCCTCCTGCATTGCAGGCAGATTCTTTACCAGATGAGCTATCAGGAAAGTCCACAGAAGAAAAAGAAGTCATTACATGGCCAGTCCTGAGGCCTTGGGCTCTGTGGATCCTTGATGTGAGTCAGACATACCCCGATACATACATTTTATTTTTATGGGTCAGTGTCTCCACTGTGGAGCTTGAACATTATGACTGAGCATTGATGATTATATCAGCTCTTGATCTTTGCATTGTGAACTGGATAAAGATTTAAGCTGAGAGCTTCCCTGGTGGTCCAGCGGCTGAGACTTCTTGCCCAATGCTGCTGCTGCTGCTGCTGCTGCTGCTAAGTCGCGTCAGTCGTGTCCGATTCTGTGCGACCCCCTAGATGGCAGCCAAACCAACAGGCTCCTCTGTCCCTGGGATTCTACAGGCAAGAACACTGGAGTGGGTTGTCATTTCCTTCTCCAATCATGAAAGTGAAAAGTGAAAGTGAAGTCGCTCAGTCATGTGGGACTCTTCGAGACCCCATGGACTGCAGCCTACCAGGCTCCTCTGCATTTTCACAGTGAGAGTAGTCAGATGCTGTTGCCTTCTCCATGCCCAATGCTGGGGGACCTGCAACTAAGAGTTCACGTGGTGCAACAAAGATCAAAAATTCAGCTTGCCACAACTAAGACCTAGGGCAACCAAATAAATAAATACTTTTAAAAATTAAAAACAAAAAACTCATGTGCTATAAATTCCCCGTCCCTGACTTACCAGCTCTTGCTTGATTTTTCAAAAGTCTATACCAAAATATTTTCAGGCACATTGTAAACACCTCTGTAAACACTTTGTCTTCTTTTTCTTTGCAGGAAGTCCAGAAAAAGGTGTCTCTTTTTAACCTGCAGATGGACATAAGTGGGTTAATTCCTGGTCTCGTGTCTACATTCGTGTTTCTGTCGCACAGTGATCATGGAGGAAGGAAATTCCCTCTGATTCTGTCTTCTGTCGGCGCTCTTGCAAACAGTGCTTGGCTCTGTCTGCTCTCCTATTTTGCCCTTCCAGTCCAGCTTCTGATTGCATCTGCCTTCATTGGTGCACTTTTTGGCAATTACACCACACTCCTGGGAGCCTCTTTTGCCTACATAGTTGATCAGTGTAAAGAAAAGAAACAAAGAACGATCCGAATTGCCATAATTGACTTCCTGTTTGGAGTTGTTAGTGGATTAACAGGATTGTCTTCTGGCTATTTTATTAGAGGGTTAGGTTTTGTGTGGTCCTTTTTAATTGTGACCGTGGCTCTTTTTATGAACTTGATTTATATTTTATTTTTTCTTGAGGATTCGATGAAAGAGTCTTCATCTCAGAATATTTCTGTATCGTGGACCGAAACCTTTAAAAACCTATTTCACCGAACGTACATGCTTTTTAAAAATGCTTCTGGTGAGCAACGGTCTTTGTGTTTTTTGTTGCTTTTCACGATGATCACTTACTTTTTCGTGACCATTGGTGTTTCCCCCATTTTTGTCCTTTATGAATTGGATTCGCCGCTCTGCTGGGATGAAGTTTTAATAGGTTACGGATCAGCTTTGGGTAGTGTCACTTTTTTCAGCAGTTTCCTGGGAATATGGCTTTTTTCTTACTGTATGGAAGATATTCACATGGCCTTTATAGGAACTTTTACCACCATGGTGGGCATGGCTATGACTGCTTTTGCCAGAACAACATTGATGATGTTTTTAGGTAAGTTACGAGTTACAAGTGTATCCTAGAATTTCGTATTTGATGTTTATATAAAATGCAGTCTGATGGTTGAGAAACTGTAATACAAAATTCTCTATTTAATGTATTCTAGTTTAATTAATGGTAATTTGTTAAAAGCAAATTTGCCAGAAGCTGAAAAACAGCTGACTTAAAAGAATTTTTTTTTAATAACCACAATTTTCTAAATTTGCACGTTTGCCCAAAAATTGTCTTGAGGAAACTTCTTGTGAATCGGTTCTTCAATATAACATTTACCAACTTAAAATATTTCTTAAAGCGCTACTAAGAATACTTTAGATTAAAAAAAATAAGACTATTATGTAAAGGATGCTCAAAAGATTTATAAGAAAAATATTCATTGAATATATTCAAGCCTATGACCATACCACCCTGAACGTGCCTGATCTCGTCTGGATGTATTCAAGAAGACTTTGCAAATTGAAATTTCAGCAAATTGATCATTTTATGAATTAACTTTTGATGAATCACATTCTGGCAAGCTGGACTGTCTCCTTAACTACCTGCACCCCATCAGTGGTTTTTGTAAGGCTTGGGTGAAAATACTGCACTTGCAAAGGTTAAAGGATTTGTAAAGTAAGACCTCAGGAGACGTCCATTTAGTCTTTTTCTAAAAAGGCAGTATTAACCTCTTGCTACCCTGCAGGGAGGCAGGATGACCAAGCAGAATTATGCTTAATTTCCATCTGCAGAGCCAGGTGATCTTAGGCTAGTTACTGAACTGCTCTGAGCCCTTATTTTTTTATCTCTAAAATGGGCATCGTGGTGCTTGATTCAGAGGATTGTCATGAATATTAGAAGAGATAACTATAAACCACTTAGCACAATGCCAAGAGTTCAGAAAAGGACAGGTCCCTCTCCCCATCTCCCTTGGAATTGCCAAGGCCAACGTCAGTAATTATATCTGAGAACTTTACAGTGGTCTGCAAATGTAATATCTTACTGTTTTATCTTATAATGAAAAATGCTACTGACTCTTATGGGTCAGAATTTAAGAACAAAGGCAATTTGTGTTCCTGAAATTTTTCAGCCACAAAGATGAACAACTAACGAGATAAGGAACCAGTTTGCCAATGAGTAGATCAATAAAAGAACGCTAGCACTAAAAATGCCGAGTCTGAAGGAGCAAAACCAGAAAACAAACAAAAAACTTATTAACAAACAAAAAAAGTACTGTGGATCTGTGAGACAAATACATACGTATACCCACTCTTTTTTAGATTCTTTTCCCATACAGGCCATTACAGAGTGTTGATTAAGTTCCCTGTGCTGTACAGTACGTCCTTATTAGTTTTCTATTTTATACCTAGCAGTGTGTATGTGTCAATCCCAATCCCCCAGTTCCTCCTTCTTCTCTCCCCTTACCCTCAGGAACCCTAAGTTTGTTTTCTACATCTGCAGAAAGTAAACTCATCTTAAACTGACCTGTCCATTGTCTATCTTCCTTTATTAAGCAGAATTCTTCCATTAATTAATTCAGTCATTAGAAGCAATGAAGCAGGGCACTTAGAGAAAATGAACTCTTTAGAGGGAAAGTGTTTCAGGCTTGAAACTGACCCTGAGTCTTCTGATCGAGCCAGTTAATTGTTATCTCTTCCTCTCACAGTCAGGCTGCCGTTTCTCTTCACCGTCATGCCGCTCTCTGTTCTACGGTCCATGATATCAAAAGTGGTTCGTTCTACTGAGCAAGGTGAGTTTAATTTGCTTAAGAAACAGAATGACTCTCTAATCTGTACCACCTCATAGCTGTGTACAATCAGTGTCTGTTTCTTCAGAATATCCTCAACCCTTTTTCTGCACAGAACTCCTTTTGAATCAAGTGGTAAGGTCTGTGTTAGGAAGAGCTGATATTCAGGCAAGGGAGCCCCTGCCCAGGGCCTGGTGCTGCAGAGGGCTTGCTCGGGACATGCCCTGCCCCACTGCAGAAGATCGCATAATTCAATACATTAAAAAATACATTTCTGGATTCTTTTCCACGCATAAGATGTAGCTGTATATTCACACAGATGTTTGTTGATTGTGTGATGCAGAGTAATTGGAAAATCACTTAGGAATATAAAAACTACAATATGTAAAAACTTAGATGCTTCCTTGAATTATATAATGGTTTCTTAGATACAATGCCAAAAGCACAACAACAAAACAGATAGATTAGAGTTTTTCCAGATTAAAAATTTTATGCTTCAAAGGACACCATCAGGAAAATGAAAAGGATATGTAACTTTGTTGTGTATTTTCCAAGTCTCCTGTAAATGTTTTACCATACTTCCATACTTTATAAAACAAAAAGGAAAGAGAGAGAAAAAAAAAAAAGGAAAGTGAAAGGACAGCCCACTGAATGGAAAAATATATTGATACTTACAAATCATATGTCTGATAAGGAACTTGTGTCCAAAATATACTAAAAATCAGCAATAAAAAGACGATCCAATTAAGAAATGGGCGAAGGATTTGAACTGACATCTACAGAGAAGATGTACAAATGGCCAGCAAACACGTGAAGAATGATCAACACCATTAGCCATCCGGGAAATGCAAATTGGAACCACACTGAGACCCATTGAGATGGGTGAAATGAAAAAGACAGACCGTAAGAAGTGTTGATGAGGATGTGGAGAAGCTGGAACCCTCATGCACTGCTGGTGAGAAAATCATCTAAAATGACGTGCCCATTTAACAAAACAGTTTGATAGAGTTACCGTATGACTGAGCAATTCCATTCCCAGGTATACCCTGAAGAGAAATGAAAACATATGTCCACACCAAATCTTGCACACATATGTTCATAGCAGGATTATTTATAATAGCCAAGAAGCACAAACAATGCAAATGTCCATGAACTGGTGAATACGTAAGCGGAATGAGGTGTGTCTGTCCCACGGAATGTGACTTCACAATAAAAAGAAATGAAGTCATGATGCACATTACAACAGGAATGAACTTTGAAAGCATTATGCTAAACGGAAGAAGCTGGTCACAAAAGGCCACACATTGTTATATCCTTATGATTCCATTTACGCAAAATTTCCACAATAGGCAATTCAGGGAGACACACATTCCACCAGTGCTTCCCCATACTGGAGAAAAGGGGGTCGATAATGGGCACAGAGAGTCCTTTGGGGAGATGAAAATGTCCTAAAATTAGATGGGGGGTGATGGTTGTCCAGTTTCTGGGAACACAGAAGAACCACCGAACTGTACAATTTAAAAGGGTGAGTTTTATATTATGTGCATTATATCTCAATAAAACTGTTCAGGAAACAAAAAGAAACATCAACCTGCTTTGACTTAGAACTACAATAGACTTGTCAGAACGTATTATTTACTTTGGTTTAGTTTAGCTTGGTTTATTTATCAACTCTTTTGAGAAGTGGTTTCATATTATTAAATACAGTGACATTTCAAAATGTGTAGTTTGCATTTTGGCATGTCTTATTATGAGTTGAAATAACTTTGTCAATTCCATTGTGATTCCATTGCTCCAGGATAGTAGAGTCATTTTGTTCTTAACTGCAAATGAAGAAATCCTTCTGGTGATATTGAAATGTATAAAAGGGAATGTACTTCCATCCTTCATTACTTCTAAAAACGGATATTTTTGTTAAAACATTCAGTTCAGTTCAGTTCAGTTGCTCAGTCGTGTCCGACTCTGTGCGACCCCATCCATCACCAACTCCCAGAGTTCACTCAGACTCATGTCCATCGAGTCGGTGATGCCATCCAGCCATCTCATCCTCTGCCGTCCCCTTCTCCTCCTGCCCCCAATCCCTCCCAGCATCAGAGTCTTTTCCAATGAGTCAACTCTTCGCATAAGGTGGCCAAAGTACTGGAGTTTCAGCTTCAGCATCATTCCTTCCAAAGAAATCCCAGGGCTGATCTCCTTTAGGATGGACTGGTTGGATCTCCTTGCAGTCCAAGGGACTCTCGAGAGTCTTCTCCAACACCACAGTTCAAAAGCATCAGTCCTTCGGTGCTCAGCCTTCTTCACATTAGGCACCTTAAAGTAATCTGAGAAGGGAAGTGCTACAGATGTTTTCAGGTGCTTCTCCCTGTCTCTATTATAATACCTTATGTAAAAAAGAGGAGGAAACTGACTTCTGCTAATTATTTTGAAATCTCTGTGCTCCATATGGCTATGAAATTCATCGCTAGAGCACCCTGGACTCCTTCTTAGTTTGTCATCTGTGTACTTCTTGAAAGTCTATTAACACATGAAAGTGAAAGTCACTCAGTCATGTCCAAGTTTTTGTGACCCCATGGACTATACAGTCCACAGAACTCTCCAGGCCAGAATACTGGAGTGGGTAGCCTTACCCTTCTCCAGGGGATCTTCCCAACCCAGGGATCGAACCCAGGTCTCCCATGTTGCAGGAGGATTCTCTACCAGCTGAGCCACTTTAATATATGGGACCCAGTAAAAACAAACAGACTTGAGTTTTGACATCTATTGGGTTTTTTTAAGTTTAGAAAATAAACTGCATTGTGCTTTTATTTAATCAATTTATCTTTGGTAACTATTAAACAAATTGTACTACTCAGGGAGTTGCAGCAAGAAGCTAGAGCTATTTCTTGAGAGGGTAGCTGTTTGTTTGTACAGCCTGACCGAGTTTCCGACATGAAAAGACTCAAGCCACTGTGTAATAGGATTAGCACCATGGCACCATCCCTGGCTTTAGCAAGGAATCAGAAATAAAATAAAACAATGCCATAGTTAGATAACTAGGAGACCTTGTTTCTAATTAAATTGACTTCCTGTATTATCATAAATATCATAATATTCTGTATAATCCTGTATTATCATGGAGGCTCCAAGTCCATATGCTACTTGATGATGGATAACTGTGCCCTTGAATGAAGCTTTTATTCAATCGCTTGACAAGTATGTATTAGATGTCTACTGTGTGCCAGCATGGCTAGGCCCTGGGGACACAGCAGTGAACAAAGCAAATTGCACTTGATATGGACAGAACTTTCACTGGGGTCAAAAAAGACACATCTCTGATAACTTAGCATTCTGCAGAGAGAGGTTTGTTTTATGAACATATGTCCTGTTGTTCAATGAAGACTCTGAAGCAATATATGAGAATACGTTGAAGAAGGAAAAAAATGGCAACCCACTCTAGTACTCTTGCCTGGAAAATCCCATGGAGAGGGGCCTGACGGGCTACAGTCCATAGGGCTGCAAAGAATGGGATACTACTGAAGCAACTTCACATGCACACACACACACCAGAATGTGTATAATGGAGTGAAGATATAAATAGACAAAAATCAATACACAGTTTAAAAAAGCAAGACCATGGGGAAAACAAGAGTTTATAGTTTATTATATAAACTATAAAGTATAGTTTATATTATTATAAACTGTAATCCAGCTGTGAAAGGTCATCCTCAAGAGGTTTATAGTTTATTTTATAAACTATAAAATATAGTTTGTATTATTATAAACTATAATCCAGCTGTGAAAGGTGATCCTCAAGCTTGCTTTTTCCTTCCTTATCAATCCAATTAAGCACAATCATTTACATAATTAGCACTGTCTATAAGGAAAATGCATTTACAGTTTATCATGGAAAAGGAAACTTGGCAAAGTAGGGAACAAATACAACAGCTTTAAAAAGAAAGAAGGATCTGCAGAAACTGTAGAAACTTATACCACTGAAGTCAGGGACTGAGAACAGCCACGGTGTTCTTAGTGATGTGAAATTTGACCAAGAGGAAGAAAAGTGCGTCAAGATGCTCAACTGTCTTTTGGAGGTTTAACTCTTCAGTTTAACTCTTCAGTCATCATGGTCTTGGATTCCAGACAGGACTCAAAACTTGTGGAATAAGGACCATTTCTCTGACTGTGAGCTTGAGCTGACCCCAAAGCCATTTTCAGGCTTCTTGAGCAATGCTCCGAGGCCTGTCTTTTCCCATGCCCGGGGTGTAGCAAGCAAGAAGAACAGGGGAGACAGTTGTAAGCAGGTTAAGACAGAAAAGTGTGTTTTAGAGAATCACTTAGTAACAGCCTGTGGCATAACCTTCCTTAGAGCACAGGGCAGTGACGTAGTTACTGGACGAGTCAAACAGGAAACTAATGTAACTGATTCTTTTGTTACTCTGCTAAGTCACTTCAGTCGTGTCCGACTCTGTGTGACCCCATAGACAGCAGCCCACCAGGCTCCCCGGTCCCTGGGATTCTCCAGGCAAGAACACTGGAGTGGGTTGCCATTTCCTTCTCCATTGTTACTCTAGAGGAAGGGATCAAATTCAAATTGCAGAACATGTGATAAGATTCCCAAGGGCTTCCCAGGCAGCGCTAAGGGTAAAGAACCTGCTTGCCAATGCAGGAAACGTAAGATCCCAGGGTTGGGAAGATCCCCAGGTTGGGAAGATCCCCTGGAGGAGGGAATGGCAACCCACTCCAGTATTCTTGTGTGGAGAATCCCATGGACAGAGGAGCCTGGAGGGCTACGGTCCATAGGGTCACAAAGAGTCAGACACGACTGAAGCGACTTTGCATGCAGGCACATGTGATAAGATTATATCTCTCTGCCTTGCCTGTTACTCTTGCCAGATCTGACCTGACCTGGATGTTGCCCACAGGGAGACATCCTGCCCCGCAGCTGTGTCACAGATTAGCCCAGGGACCAAGAGTGGCAGCGGGGAGCCTGGAACCTCAAGGGCAGGTGGTTCTGTGTCTGAGGCTGTGGTCGGAGCAGACACACGCCTAAGATTCCACATGCCTAAGCGGCCGGTGCTTTTTAGCTTTGCCCCGTGGTTCCTGGACGTACTGATTCCAGCTCCTCTCTCGTCAGGTCCAAGGAGAACTCCTGACCTCAGTTTCTTCACCCACAAGATGGGTGACTGCCTCCTTCACCAGGCAGTGCCCCCATGTTTGCAGTTTGCTGTGTTATTTTGGCTTGTTGTTTCGTAACTCAGCCTTTTCTTTCTTTCCTTCCACACCCCGCCCCCAAACAGGCACCATGTTTGCTTGCCTTGCTTTCTTAGAAACACTTGGCGGAATCACTGCGGTTTCTACTTTCAACGGAATTTATTCAGCCACTGTTGCTTGGTACAAAGGCTTTGTCTTTCTGCTCTCCGCTGTTTTACTACTAATTCCAGCCATCAGTCTATGGTAGGTCATTTTCTTTTATCCTTTTATCAAAGGCTAGATGGATTGAACGAATTCCCTGACTTCACCAATACAGTAACATAGATCTGTTGAAGTTTTGCCTCAGAATGTATTTTTCTCAAGAACTTCTGGACATTATGACATCTGTCAATAATTTTGGAGACTTAAGAAAAAAGAGATAGTGGCATGGCCTTCCAGGACTAGGAGGAAGAAAAACTGGATTAGACGGAGACTCTGAGAAGCTACCCCTTATCTTTAAATGGACTGAGGAAATTAGTGTCTAAGAATATATATCAATATGTATATTCAATATATATATATTTGCATATATATTCTAAGAATATATATATTCACATATACATATATATATTCAAATTATGATTTCCTATAGTATATTATCCCTTGAAGGTCAAAGATTGCTCTGAGAAGATATACTTTAATACAGATTCTTGGCTAAATGATAAGAGCAGATAGAATGCACTGGATATTAAGAATTCTCTTTCCTTTCCTGAGAGTTGCCTTATTAAATTATTTCCTTTTTAAGTGTAAATATCCAAATAAATGCCAAGTACAGAATTCTATTTATGAACAGTACATAGAATAAAATGACCAGAGTCACAGACTTGTGAGAAATAATGTGTTTCTTCCTCTGCCTTTCAATGAACAAAAAGTGTAAGTCATCTAGGTAAGTGGTTGTGAAAACGCACGAGCAAGTATACTTGACACGTTCTGTGGGGCCCAAGCCTTGATCCAAGAGCCCTTCAACCGGCCTCTGCTGGGCCTGCCCATGTCACGCAGCTGAGAACAGGAAAGGGGGGTGTAAGCTGGGGCACAGGGCCTGGGATCTTCGCCCCCCCTGAGTGCCGTGGGCTGTGGCCCTGAGGGAGGGAGAACAGAGCCTGTCTGCACAGGCTCCTAACTCCTTCAAGGGTGGGCAGGCACCTTGTTCCGAGTAGGACCTCAGCACGTCTCTCTCAGCGGAACGCTGATACTTAGATCTGTAGAGGCGGGACGACAGTAGTGTTACCAGTCCTCTGTAGCTGTGATGAAAAGCTATTCTTACCAGATACCTTTTGAGAAGGAGGCTATTCACCTGTTGGATTGGCCATACTAAAACTCCACGCTGAGCCAGTGAGCACTCGATGAGACCAGCAACCTTGTTCTTTACTGGAAGTAGTGTTATCCCACATTATCATTTTTGGAAAGCAATTCATGAACACGTATCAAGTTTCCCCAAAAAATTTCATGGCATTTGAACCAGTGATTCCATTTAGAATCTTACCCTAAGGAAATGATCAGCAATATCAAAAATTCATATATAAAAATTTCATTATGACCAGTCTATGTTCGATGCAGGATGCAGGATGCTTGGGGCTGGTTCACGGGGATGATCCAGAGAGACGTTGTGNACACATGAAAGTGAAAGTCACTCAGTCATGTCCAAGTTTTTGTGACCCCATGGACTATACAGTCCACAGAACTCTCCAGGCCAGAATACTGGAGTGGGTAGCCTTACCCTTCTCCAGGGGATCTTCCCAACCCAGGGATCGAACCCAGGTCTCCCATGTTGCAGGAGGATTCTCTACCAGCTGAGCCACTTTAATATATGGGACCCAGTAAAAACAAACAGACTTGAGTTTTGACATCTATTGGGTTTTTTTAAGTTTAGAAAATAAACTGCATTGTGCTTTTATTTAATCAATTTATCTTTGGTAACTATTAAACAAATTGTACTACTCAGGGAGTTGCAGCAAGAAGCTAGAGCTATTTCTTGAGAGGGTAGCTGTTTGTTTGTACAGCCTGACCGAGTTTCCGACATGAAAAGACTCAAGCCACTGTGTAATAGGATTAGCACCATGGCACCATCCCTGGCTTTAGCAAGGAATCAGAAATAAAATAAAACAATGCCATAGTTAGATAACTAGGAGACCTTGTTTCTAATTAAATTGACTTCCTGTATTATCATAAATATCATAATATTCTGTATAATCCTGTATTATCATGGAGGCTCCAAGTCCATATGCTACTTGATGATGGATAACTGTGCCCTTGAATGAAGCTTTTATTCAATCGCTTGACAAGTATGTATTAGATGTCTACTGTGTGCCAGCATGGCTAGGCCCTGGGGACACAGCAGTGAACAAAGCAAATTGCACTTGATATGGACAGAACTTTCACTGGGGTCAAAAAAGACACATCTCTGATAACTTAGCATTCTGCAGAGAGAGGTTTGTTTTATGAACATATGTCCTGTTGTTCAATGAAGACTCTGAAGCAATATATGAGAATACGTTGAAGAAGGAAAAAAATGGCAACCCACTCTAGTACTCTTGCCTGGAAAATCCCATGGAGAGGGGCCTGACGGGCTACAGTCCATAGGGCTGCAAAGAATGGGATACTACTGAAGCAACTTCACATGCACACACACACACCAGAATGTGTATAATGGAGTGAAGATATAAATAGACAAAAATCAATACACAGTTTAAAAAAGCAAGACCATGGGGAAAACAAGAGTTTATAGTTTATTATATAAACTATAAAGTATAGTTTATATTATTATAAACTGTAATCCAGCTGTGAAAGGTCATCCTCAAGAGGTTTATAGTTTATTTTATAAACTATAAAATATAGTTTGTATTATTATAAACTATAATCCAGCTGTGAAAGGTGATCCTCAAGCTTGCTTTTTCCTTCCTTATCAATCCAATTAAGCACAATCATTTACATAATTAGCACTGTCTATAAGGAAAATGCATTTACAGTTTATCATGGAAAAGGAAACTTGGCAAAGTAGGGAACAAATACAACAGCTTTAAAAAGAAAGAAGGATCTGCAGAAACTGTAGAAACTTATACCACTGAAGTCAGGGACTGAGAACAGCCACGGTGTTCTTAGTGATGTGAAATTTGACCAAGAGGAAGAAAAGTGCGTCAAGATGCTCAACTGTCTTTTGGAGGTTTAACTCTTCAGTTTAACTCTTCAGTCATCATGGTCTTGGATTCCAGACAGGACTCAAAACTTGTGGAATAAGGACCATTTCTCTGACTGTGAGCTTGAGCTGACCCCAAAGCCATTTTCAGGCTTCTTGAGCAATGCTCCGAGGCCTGTCTTTTCCCATGCCCGGGGTGTAGCAAGCAAGAAGAACAGGGGAGACAGTTGTAAGCAGGTTAAGACAGAAAAGTGTGTTTTAGAGAATCACTTAGTAACAGCCTGTGGCATAACCTTCCTTAGAGCACAGGGCAGTGACGCAGTTACTGGACGAGTCAAACAGGAAACTAATGTAACTGATTCTTTTGTTACTCTGCTAAGTCACTTCAGTCGTGTCCGACTCTGTGTGACCCCATAGACAGCAGCCCACCAGGCTCCCCGGTCCCTGGGATTCTCCAGGCAAGAACACTGGAGTGGGTTGCCATTTCCTTCTCCATTGTTACTCTAGAGGAAGGGATCAAATTCAAATTGCAGAACATGTGATAAGATTCCCAAGGGCTTCCCAGGCAGCGCTAAGGGTAAAGAACCTGCTTGCCAATGCAGGAAACGTAAGATCCCAGGGTTGGGAAGATCCCCAGGTTGGGAAGATCCCCTGGAGGAGGGAATGGCAACCCACTCCAGTATTCTTGTGTGGAGAATCCCATGGACAGAGGAGCCTGGAGGGCTACGGTCCATAGGGTCACAAAGAGTCAGACACGACTGAAGCGACTTTGCATGCAGGCACATGTGATAAGATTATATCTCTCTGCCTTGCCTGTTACTCTTGCCAGATCTGACCTGACCTGGATGTTGCCCACAGGGAGACATCCTGCCCCGCAGCTGTGTCACAGATTAGCCCAGGGACCAAGAGTGGCAGCGGGGAGCCTGGAACCTCAAGGGCAGGTGGTTCTGTGTCTGAGGCTGTGGTCGGAGCAGACACACGCCTAAGATTCCACATGCCTAAGCGGCCGGTGCTTTTTAGCTTTGCCCCGTGGTTCCTGGACGTACTGATTCCAGCTCCTCTCTCGTCAGGTCCAAGGAGAACTCCTGACCTCAGTTTCTTCACCCACAAGATGGGTGACTGCCTCCTTCACCAGGCAGTGCCCCCATGTTTGCAGTTTGCTGTGTTATTTTGGCTTGTTGTTTCGTAACTCAGCCTTTTCTTTCTTTCCTTCCACACCCCGCCCCCAAACAGGCACCATGTTTGCTTGCCTTGCTTTCTTAGAAACACTTGGCGGAATCACTGCGGTTTCTACTTTCAACGGAATTTATTCAGCCACTGTTGCTTGGTACAAAGGCTTTGTCTTTCTGCTCTCCGCTGTTTTACTACTAATTCCAGCCATCAGTCTATGGTAGGTCATTTTCTTTTATCCTTTTATCAAAGGCTAGATGGATTGAACGAATTCCCTGACTTCACCAATACAGTAACATAGATCTGTTGAAGTTTTGCCTCAGAATGTATTTTTCTCAAGAACTTCTGGACATTATGACATCTGTCAATAATTTTGGAGACTTAAGAAAAAAGAGATAGTGGCATGGCCTTCCAGGACTAGGAGGAAGAAAAACTGGATTAGACGGAGACTCTGAGAAGCTACCCCTTATCTTTAAATGGACTGAGGAAATTAGTGTCTAAGAATATATATCAATATGTATATTCAATATATATATATTTGCATATATATTCTAAGAATATATATATTCACATATACATATATATATTCAAATTATGATTTCCTATAGTATATTATCCCTTGAAGGTCAAAGATTGCTCTGAGAAGATATACTTTAATACAGATTCTTGGCTAAATGATAAGAGCAGATAGAATGCACTGGATATTAAGAATTCTCTTTCCTTTCCTGAGAGTTGCCTTATTAAATTATTTCCTTTTTAAGTGTAAATATCCAAATAAATGCCAAGTACAGAATTCTATTTATGAACAGTACATAGAATAAAATGACCAGAGTCACAGACTTGTGAGAAATAATGTGTTTCTTCCTCTGCCTTTCAATGAACAAAAAGTGTAAGTCATCTAGGTAAGTGGTTGTGAAAACGCACGAGCAAGTATACTTGACACGTTCTGTGGGGCCCAAGCCTTGATCCAAGAGCCCTTCAAGCGGCCTCTGCTGGGCCTGCCCATGTCACGCAGCTGAGAACAGGAAAGGGGGGTGTAAGCTGGGGCACAGGGCCTGGGATCTTCGCCCCCCCTGAGTGCCGTGGGCTGTGGCCCTGAGGGAGGGAGAACAGAGCCTGTCTGCACAGGCTCCTAACTCCTTCAAGGGTGGGCAGGCACCTTGTTCCGAGTAGGACCTCAGCACGTCTCTCTCAGCGGAACGCTGATACTTAGATCTGTAGAGGCGGGACGACAGTAGTGTTACCAGTCCTCTGTAGCTGTGATGAAAAGCTATTCTTACCAGATACCTTTTGAGAAGGAGGCTATTCACCTGTTGGATTGGCCATACTAAAACTCCACGCTGAGCCAGTGAGCACTCGATGAGACCAGCAACCTTGTTCTTTACTGGAAGTAGTGTTATCCCACATTATCATTTTTGGAAAGCAATTCATGAACACGTATCAAGTTTCCCCCAAAAATTTCATGGCATTTGAACCAGTGATTCCATTTAGAATCTTACCCTAAGGAAATGATCAGCAATATCAAAAATTTATATATAAAAATTTCATTATGACCAGTCTATGTTCGATGCAGGATGCAGGATGCTTGGGGCTGGTTCACGGGGATGATCCAGAGAGACGTTGTGGGGTGGGAGGTGGGAGGGGGATTCAGGATTGGGAATTTGTGTACACCTGTGGTGGATTCATGTCGATGTATGGCAAAGCCAATAGAGTATTGTAAAGTAAAATTAAAAAAATAAATAAATAAATTTAAAAATAAAAAAATAAAATAAAAAGTTCATTATGGCAAAATATGTTAATGACCAAAATGGCTGATGATAGGAATTGGTTAAATAAATGATGGTGCATCCATATGGTGAAAAATGACTTTTATAAGAACTGTATTACATGGGAAGCAGAATAATGGCTCATTTAAATTTGATTCTTCATTATATTTAGAAATATTCTGTTGTGGACACATATTACTTTTATAATTGGAAAAATTAGTGCAGAGAGTTAAAAGGTTGTTATCCTTTAAATAATGCTTCTAATGTAAATGTAGATGGTCTTCTGAGTTTTATTTTTAAAATTGTTCAATATTTTTAAAATTAAAATTACCTGCTATTTTAATTATGTCTAGATGTCTTCTGTCCAAGTTTCAGTTATAGGCATGAAACATGAACTTCACTAATAGCTTATAATATTTTGTGGGGACTACACAGAGTAGACAGTGGGAGATGGACATCTTAGGAATCTGGAAGAGGTAGAACTCATGTAGTTCTTTTTATTAATATTTTCAGAAATCTTTTATTTGCATAAAAGTCTGCTAGATGCAAAATAACCATGCCCTCCTTCTTTGCATAATTTATTAAAAAATCATGTAACAAGAGAAAGAATAGAACACAGATTTATTGATGTAGTGCATTAATCACAGGTTTTTAAATGTCTCATTTGCTTTGGCAGTGTTGTCAAGTACGTCAGCAGGAATTCGGGAAGCTATGTCCTTCTTATACAAGAAGAATCCAGCGAAGACACTTCGGACAGATGATTAATCGTGATAAAAAAAAAATCTGAATGCACATATCATATGCTCTGGCTTCTGAAGCATCTAAACTAGCTCCGATCAGGACTTCATGAATAATCAATGGTGCCGGTCCTTTCTTCTAAACTCTCAGAGAAAGAGTCCCTTCTCTAGCTTCTTACAGTACCAAGCACTCTGAGCACTTTATGAAGAACAAGTGACATATTTCCAGTAGACAGAAGAAGAAATCTCAGACCACCTTCCACTTTGGGATTTACAAAACAAACGGAAACTTACAGGACTGAGAAACTTGACACGATCAAAAGCAATAATCTCCCTGATGTACTCTGGTCTCTCACATTGAGACCAAGAAGAATCCTGTTTGCTTAGTTTCTTCATCTGCACAATGGATTTCTGACCTCTCTCAAAGATTTTGAAGGCATAATTGTTGAAAATTATGATGAGTCAGTCACTGATAGGAAAACTATAGACATTTCAAGCCTTTATCATTCTCTTCTACTCGGGTAATGCTTTGTTTCATCAAGGTGTTAGTGGTATTAAGGTGTTAGTGGTAGTCAAAGCTTTCAGTAGCTGTAAAATCCTTAAGAGAGAAGCACTTTAATGAATATGTTTACATTTTTCCTAATATGTTTCATCAATTATAATATTTCCATAACACTGGAAAAAAAGAATACAAATAGTTCCTAAAGAAATGTAAACACCAAGTAGACAGCCAATCATGATGTAAATTAATTAGTGCTTATAGAGCCAATATTCATTCCTTATTTCTGAGAAAAGTAATCCATTTCCTACTGCCTTCTCCGTGGTCCCTGAAAACACCATATCCTTTCCTGCCTCCTGTCTGCACGCAGTGTTCCACTGGGCCTTCCTCCCTCCCTCCCTGCACTGAAACTTTCAAGTCTCAGCCAAAGCAAAGCTTCTGCTTTCTCCATGTGGCTTCCAAACATTTCTACTCCCCCCACCATCACCGTTCCCCTAGTCCCTGCAGGGCTCCCCAAGCTCTCTGTGGGCACTGCCCTCCCAGCGTCTTCCCTTGTCTTGTAAAATTTGTTCCCCTACTTGCAAATGAGTCCTTTGAAGACAGGGGCAGTTTGATTCCTCATTATATCCTCAATAAAAGTTGAATTCAGTGACCACAGAATTTTGTTTTCACTTGTAAATAATCATTTTAAGCTATATATTTAATGCAGTATGAGATTAACCAATGATATGCCATAGTCATGAAGCCAGCCTTGCAAAGAGATTGAAAAATGCGCTAACCCATATGCATTTTAAATTGGTTTATGGTACTTTCATGGGTCCTTCAATATCTCCCATTTTCTAAGTTTCCATCTGTAATAACACAAATGTCCTGAAGTACACTTAGATGATTAACTCCTTTGTAAGCTCTTCAAAGCAGGTAGAGTCTTGTTTATAGCATTGCTTTCCCTGTAGGATAATCAATGATTGCTTGACCAGCAGATAACACTCATATTTTAAAATACTAGAAATTCTTATTTCCAAGACTATTTCTTTTAGGTTTAACTAAGGTCTTCTGGGCTATTCTCAGATAGGTTGATTTTTGTTTTACTTCCTGTTCAGTGCTCTTCCCAAACCAAACAAACAAAGAAACAGTACTTTACAGTTTACAAAGTGCTTTCTATATCAACTTATTTTATCCTCTTAATAACCCTGCAAAGTAAATTATACCTCAGTGAAATGTTCAATAATGTTCATGGTGGCTCAGATAGTAAAGAATCAGCCTGCAATGCAGGAGATCCGGGTTCAATCGCTGGGTCGGGAAGATCCCCTAGAAAAGGAAATGGCAACCCACTCCAGCATTCTTGCCTGGAGAATGGACAGAGGAGCCTGGTGGGCTACAGTCCATGGGGGGGTGGTCACAAAGAGTTGGACGAGTCAGACATGACTGAGTGCATGAGCATGCTTGTACACACACACACACACACACACACACACACACACATGCACACTACCTATAAGAAATGATGTTCTTTAGGTTCAGTAGGTTAGTTTGGAGACTTGAATGTGTTGTTTACTTGCTTTAAACTTTCCACTGCAGGCAGGAGCAGCCACCCCACCATCCTGACTAGTTCATATTCTAGTTGCCCAGAACCTTGCTGTAAATTGTGCAACGTGAATTCATGTGACCGGGTGGGGTAGCTATTTCACAACTGCCTGCCAGAGACAGCTGGATTTCCTACTTGGACTCTGCCTAATCCCACTCAGTCATATAATTCATCCCCAGTCCCACAGTTCTCTGCAGACGTGTCTCCTATAAGACCGACTGTCTAACGCCAGTTACTGAATCATCCAGAGATCCCAACTGCAGGCAACAACCTGCCAACTTGCACTGTTTATTTAAGCACACAGGGATCTACTAAAATGATAGCAGCTCACAGCTCTTAAAAAAAAAAAAAAAATGCCTAAACGAGGCTCAGGTTCAGAAAACAACCAAGAACCAGGGGGGCTCCAGAGATAAAGTCACAGCAACACAGCTACCATCAAGCAGCACAAAGTGGGAAGGGCACAGCCTCCACCAGTGATGAATGGCCTCACTGTCCCCCTCCTGGCCCACTCTGGAGTCCAAGCCCAGGACTGAGGTTTGATCAGCTGACCGAGATCATATGCCTGCCTCCAGGAGGCACCAGGAGCAGAAAGGTGGACCCTCCTAGCATTCTAGAGAGACAACAGGCACCACCTCCCCCAGACAACACAACACAGAGAGTTCAAAGTCTCTCAGGAAGTGACAGTGGATGCCAGACACACAAAATAAGACAGACAGGTCCTACACAGTGCACGGAGAAATTGAGAGAAATGGCATTTGGGTGCTGACTTTGCCTACCTTTCCCTTGAAGCCAGACCCTGGAGGTGTTCAATTTTCATTTTATTGAGGGAAGAGAGAGGTTTTGAAAGCCAGGCTTAGTCCCTAAAATGGTAATGTGCTCTGTGTTCAAACCAGCAAACCAAAGCAAATCAAACACTGATTAAACAATACGCACCTTCATTGTGATCCCGGTAACAACATCAAAAATGAATTGGTTTCTGGACAGGGTATTACAAAAACAAAAACATGTTATTTTGAAGATGGACAAAAATAAAATTAAGAAGAAAGCACATTTTCCCTGTCTTTCCTGTATCAACTCTGTCCTTGGGTAACCAAATGGAAGGTCACAGTAAGTTTCCTTCAAAGGAAGTATCCTGATTGAAAAAGAATGAAGGAATGACAGATTTAGAGTTACCATTTTGCAGATACTCACAAATAAGTGGATCTATGCATTGTATCAATGGCCACAAACATCACAGAATGAGAGCCTGTTGGGTATGAACATCAGTTTTTGGCTGTGCCAGGTCTTAGCTGTGGTATGTNGGTCAGGAAGCATAAGGGCCAGGGGCCTGGGGGTGGGGCTGGGGCCATGGTCTTTGCTGAACTTTCCATGAGAAGGTCAAGGTGGGGCAAACAGTGTCAGATATGCTAGTCTGAGTCATTTGGTGGGGTAAATAGTGTCAGATATGCTAGTCTGAGTCATTTGGTGAGCTCTAAAGTGTAGGGGTGATCCTTCCTTGCCTGGTCCTTGCAGTGAAGACTGACATGTGGACCTTATTCACACAGAGAGGGTGATGGAAGCCATGGGCAGGGATGAAGCCCAGGAGAGTGTAACATGAGGGGAAAAGAGCACAGGAGGGTACCTGGGGAACACTGACTTTTAAAGAATGGTTTGAGAAAGAGAAATACATAAGGCAGTCTCAGGAAAAGCTACCAAAGGAGGGAAAAGGAGGAAAATGTGAACTTGCAGAAGTGAAGAGTTTTCAGCAATCAAATGCATGGCCACAGTGTATCAATACTGCAGAGGTCCATGAGTTAAGACCAGAAACAGATCCCTATAGTCTGAGCAATAAGCTTAGGCTCTTGGTGGACACAGTATGACTATAGCACTGGGAAAGGAATCCAGAGTTCAGTGAGCTAGATTTTAACAAGTAGAAACCATGAGGAAAGTAATTTTTTGTAATATAGCCATGATGGTGAAAGAGAGAGAGGGCAGATATTTTAAGGGAGGTGTAATTTTCAGGGTTAGCTTATTTATTTTAACTGAGACATGAATGAATTTAAGTGACCAAGAAGAGCATTTTTTCTTTTTGTAAAATTTATGTTTTTGAAGAATAGTTGATTTATAATGATGTTAATTTCTACTGTTACGCAAAATGGTTGTTATATATATATATATATATATACACACACACACACACACACACACACACACACACACACACATTTTTAAAATTTTCTTTTCCACTATGGTTTATCACAAGATATTGAATATAATTCCTTGTGCTATAAAGTAGCACCTTAGTTGCTTAGCCATCCTAAATATAATAGCTTGCATCTTCTAATTACAAACTCCCAGTCCATCCCTTCTGCACCCCCCCACCCTACTGGCAGCCACAGTCTGCTCCCTATGTCTGTGAGTCTNCCTTGTGCTATAAAGTAGCACCTTAGTTGCTTAGCCATCCTAAATATAATAGCTTGCATCTTCTAATTACAAACTCCCAGTCCATCCCTTCTGCACCCCCCCACCCTACTGGCAGCCACAGTCTGCTCCCTATGTCTGTGAGTCTGTTTTCGTTTTGCAGATGTGTTCATTTGTGTCATATTTTATATTCCACATGTAAGTGACATCATATGCCACTTGTCTTTCTGACTTACTTGACGTAGTGTGATAATCTCTAGGTTCATCCATGTTGCTGCAATAGCATTATTTTGTTCTTTTTAATGATCGAGTAGTATTCCACTGTATATGGATACTACGTCTTTACCAATTAATTTTTTATCAGTTCATTCATTTAGGTTGTTTCCACGTCTTGGCTATTGTGAGTAGTGCTGCTATAAATATCAGGGTGCATGTATCTTTTTGGATTATGGTTTCTCCCAGACATATGTCCAGAAGTGGGATTGCTGGATCATACGGCAATTTTATTTTTAGTTTTTTGAGGAACCTCCTGTCTTTCTAGTCACACTGTTCACTGTACCCAGGCTAGATAAGGTGCATGTGGGGAAGCTGGAAGAAAACTTGAGGAACCGTAGGAACTGCAGACATGTTTATTGTCTCCAGGCTGGCACCACAGACATAGCAGCAGCAGCTATGCTGGCTGTATTCTCTTGAAGCTGACCCAGTGGACACAGCCATAATGCAGCCTCAAGGGCTTTTCAGGTGGAGCTTATGTATATTTACAGAACAAAATTTGTCTGGCCCAGCAGGTACATCGTGACATGCATGTGCAATGCTATAAGTGATCTTAGCTGTTACACAACCATGTATTTACAAAATGTGGGGCAAAAGCAACAGGCCATGGGGTGAGAGAGCCTGATCACTGCCATCTTGGTTAATTTGCTCTTTCCCTACACCTCCAAACTGTTTTCCACAGTGGCTGTACCCATTTACCTTCCCGGCAACAGTGTAGAAAGATTCCCTTTTCTCCACAGCTTCTCCACTGTCTGTTATTTGTAGACTTTTTAATGATGTGTGTTCTGACTAGTTTGAGGTGATACTTCTGTAGTTTTCATTTGCATTTCTCTAATAATTAGCAATGATGAGAATCCTTTAATGTGCCTCTTAGCCATCTGTATGCAGGAAGAGCATTTGACACGGGGGTTCCCAGATAATCTTCACTGCCCCTCTGTTCCTTAAGAGAACACAGGACAAAGTAAGTGTGAGGAAAGGAGGAAAGATTTTGCTTTCTTGTAGGTCAGCTGTTATCCAGTGAGATTGAAGTTTTGAGGAATTCCAGCTCAGGTGAACAGGTAAGCAGGTGAGCATGGGATTATTTGCTTGTCCATTGTTTTTTTCCTTTGTGTTAGAAACAGCCTGGTCTTTTGTAATACAGGTATGTCTTTAGGGAAGAATCATCCTGGTCTGTTAGGGCACTGGTCCCAAGAAAGGCTGTGTTTGTGTTGGGTCTTTTGGATTTCACTGTGTGTTAGAAATGGTAGATTTACTTCACAGGAAGTTTTTCCTGTATATTTTGATCCTACTAAAAAATACTACTGATTTATATGAGTGGTAGATATAGACCTTCCTGCCTCCAACCTTTGCACTTTTAGGGACCTTGTAATTGGTATTAAATAGTTGCTTTATGATATAGTTTAAGACATGCTGAAAAGTTGCACCTGTGCACCCAGCTCCTCTGTTACCTCTTTTGAAACAGTTAATTATACATTAGAGAATAATTTTTTGATTCTTTTTTTAAATCCACATTCACCATGAAAGGATCCATAGGTGTAGCCTAACTGGACATTCACTTTTTAATAACATCATTAAATCTTACTTTGAGGTAGAATATGACTACTGAGGATTCTGAGGAACATGGGGATAGTGTGGGAATCATATGGGTACAGAAAATAGAAGGCAGAATATTAAAGCTACCTGAACTAGACAACAGTCTACACCTAATGTGTGCAAAGCTTTTTACTAAGTGTTCTACAAATATTAACATATTTAATCCTCATAACAGTCCCATATAGTGGATACTATTATTACCATTCCCACTTACAGATGAGGAAAATGAAGCATAGAGCAATTAAGGAACGTATCCAGGCCTGCACAGCTGAGTGGGCTGGAGTCTATCTTGGGCTAATTGAGAAGCAGCTGAGCATAATGGTTAACTAATGCCATTCCCAGTATATTCACTCATCCTGGTGGTTAATCAGTCTTGGGTTTCTAAGCAATTTGTAAGGGATGATGCAGAGGACTATTTAAAAGAACCAATAGCATTTGCATAATTTAGAAGAGAATTGAGAGTGATAAAACTGTCAGTATCCTCTCCCATGGTGATTATGCACGGCAAAGAAACTCAATTATATCCAATCAAATCTCAAACTCCAACTGTAGTATGGAGTTTTCATTAGCTGTGGTAAAGACAAACATGTACACATTGGATTTTTTTAATAAGCAATTAATGATATATTAAAATAAAAAAAATTAAGCAGCATATTTTAAAGTCTGTGTTTTAATTGCTTTCCTCATTGTGTTTTAATATGGTATATTTCTAGATCATATACAAAGTGGTAGAGTCTGTGACCTTATAATATTCCAAAAGTCTTGGGAGGATCCCACCTGGAATTAATATTTTTCCCAGATTCTTTTTGGATTCTAAATAGTGGAATTTAATCTAAACAGACAATTACATCTAGTCATATATATATGTGTGGGTGTGTATATACGTATACACACCCACACATATATACAGATTTAATAATTAAAGGCATGTGGAATCGTGGAATTCAATCTAAACAACTACATTTCAGTTCAGTTCAGTTGCTCAGTTGTGTCCGACTCTTTGCGACCCCATTAATCGAAGCATACCAGGCCTCTCTGTCCATCACCAACTCCCGGAGTTCACTCAGCCTCACATCCATCGAGTCAGTGATGCCATCCAGCCATCTCATCCTCTGTCGTCCCCTTCTCCTGCCTCCAATCCCTCCCAGCATCAGTCTTTTCCAATGAGTCAACTCTTTGCATGAGGTGGCCAAAGTACTGGAGTTTCAGCTTCAGCATCATTCCTTCCAAAGAAATCCCAGGGCTGATCTTCAGAATGGACTGGTTGGATCTCCTTGCAGTCCAAGG
>SJYV01012075.1:224131-277832 GCA_006410875.1 Neotragus pygmaeus | reverse complement strand
AGTCTTTTCCAATGAGTCAACTCTTTGCATGAGGTGGCCAAAGTACTGGAGTTTCAGCTTCAGCATCATTCCTTCCAAAGAAATCCCAGGGCTGATCTTCAGAATGGACTGGTTGGATCTCCTTGCAGTCCAAGGCACTCTCAAGAGTCTTCTCAAAACCACAGTTCAAAAGCATCAATTCTTCGGCGCTCAGCTTTCTTCACAGTCTAACTCTCACATCCATATATGACCACAGGAAAAACCATAGCCTTGACTAGACGGACCTTAGTTGGCAAAGTAATGTCTCTGCTTTTGAATATACTATCTAGGTTGGTCATAACTTTTCTTCCAATTGTCTTTTGATTTCATGGCTGCAGCTCATTTTATATATATACATATATATCTGTTTATTCATACTTATAATGATAAAGGGCATGTAAAGTGATTTAGTATATTTTATACTAACAAGGAAAGGAGAAATTATTCAATAACCGGTACTGGGAAATTTGATTGGATTACAATTATAGAGGTCCGATTTCTATTTAATTCTACACACCGAAGTATGTCTTACATCTAAACAAAGTTTTCCAAATGGTATCATAGAGTTTAGTGTATATAAAAAAAAGAAGGTTGAACTGGTTCCTAGGATTCAATCCAAGGAGGCAGATTATCTTGTCATATTTCGAATTCAGTTTCATAAAGCATGTGATTCCTGATTCAGATTCTGATGCTGTAAACTTCCTGGAGAAAGCATCACACGAATGTGAGCTGAGAAGATGGCAGTGCCCAGAGCTGAAACACCTGGAGGCCCAGCCATCTCTCTTAGGTAGGGAGGTGCTAAGGGAAGGATCCGGATGAAGTGTCAGCGGCCATCTTCCCAGGACCGGCAGCTGCAATCCAGCCCCAGGCCAGGTGGGAGGCACCCTTTAGTCTACATTCCTCTCTTTTATCACAAGGGTCTGAAATAGCAGTGAACGCCTGGTGTTGTAACGCCAAAGGTAAAAAACAGTGTCACTCAGCGTAATGTGATCACATGGTTTCTTGGGCATGGATGAAATTGTTTGCTGAAAGCTCTCCACCTGAGTGTGAGAAGTTCTGGCAAAGTCAGCAGGCTACTTAGGAAGGGAGGTTTTCATGGATTATTGTTAAGAATTCCCACAAAAGTTCTGGATATCCAACTAATTTGGTCATTGGAGGAAGCATGGTTTTGTTTTAATTTGACTTGAGGGATTGAGTGATGACTAAGAACAAAGGGTTTGGAGACAGGCTTTGAGTTAAAGTCTAGCTTCCCCCTTTTCTTACCAGCCACGTGTTTCTGAAAGTTTTGACAGTACCTGAAAATGTGGATTCCAGTTTACTAAATGTTCTGCCATTCTCCTGTAACAAATAAAAATCAATTCAAAAATTCAACCTTTTCCTCTTTTGCTGTTCTCTGAGGGAAACATAATTCCGGTGTGTTTTTATGGAGAATGGAGGATCCGAGGGGCTTCCTAGGTGGCACTGGAAGTGAAAGTTGCTCAGTGATGTCCGACTTTTTGTGACCCCATGGACTGCAGCAGGCCAGGCCTCCCCATCCATCACCAAATCCCAGACCTTGCCCAAATTCATGTCCATGAAGTCGGTGATACCCGTCTGAGCCACCACGGAATCCTCCAGGTGGCGCTAATGGTAAAGAATCTGCCTACAAATGCAGGAGACATAGATGTGGATTTGCTCCCTGGGTTGGGAAGACCCCCTGGAGGAGGGCATGGCACCCCTCTCCAGTATTCTTGCCTGGAGAATCCCCATGGACAGAGGAGCCTGGTGGGCTACAGTCCATGGGGTCGCAAAGAGGGGGACATGACTACGCACATACCCAGGGCAAGGAAGGACTTCAGGATCCTGACAGCATGAAAAACTGGCTTTGTACCACATGAAGTTTCATGCTTGTCCTATTCTCACCTAGGTCCCCTCTGGCCCCCACCCATCTTGTTGGGATGATGTTGCTTTCCCCAAGCAGGCATAAGCACGGCATCTTCCATGGACTGCTGAAGTCCAGACCTCCCCTTGTTTCTTCTTCCTTGTCCTCACCCGTCTTCGCTCTAGCCTCCTTCTCATCTCCACCAGAAGCACATCTATCTTTTCCAATATCTGGATTCTTGCCCTGAGCCTCCACACCATAAATCCCTTCCTCCCTTCAGTCTTCTGCCTTTCCTTGTATTATCAAGATTAATTACTACAAAGGGTGATTGATAGTCAATGATAAGTTTCCCTTCAAGGGCAAACATCATCATCATCATGTAGCCCAAAGGCTAAATCATTAGACTCTGGTAACANTCAGTCTTCTGCCTTTCCTTGTATTATCAAGATTAATTACTACAAAGGGTGATTGATAGTCAATGATAAGTTTCCCTTCAAGGGCAAACATCATCATCATCATGTAGCCCAAAGGCTAAATCATTAGACTCTGGTAACATTTGGGTGCAAAAATTTGTTAGGTGTGGGTCATCAGTGTCATCCATGATTACCTTGTTTATACTCAAATGAAAACTTTCATTTGCTTACTAACTGTAAGATATGATATGATGAGTTTATACACATGATACATATCCAAATTCCTTGTGACCATCCTACACGGTGGTTACCATTGTCCTCATTTTATAAGTGGAGAAATGAGGAATTGAGGCTGGACAATTCAGTATTGTGCCTAAGATTACGCATCTAAGTATCAGAGTGAGAACTCAAGGTAAACTCTGACTTCAAAATCTTTTTCCTAATTCATGAAATGAATTTTTACTNGATCTTTGTTTTCTGAATGTTGAGCTTTAAGCCAACTTTTTCACTCTCCTCTTTCACTTTCATCAAGCGGTTACTACCTAACAATCCCCTTCACCTCTCTTGCCCAACCCTCCAAACTCCTCCCCTTTGGTGACCACCAATTTGCTCTCTGTACCTATGAGCCTGTTTCTGCTTTGTTGTGTTCGTTTGTTTCTTATATTCCACAATAACTGAAACCTTATGTCTTTCTCTGACTTCACGTACCATAATACCTTCTGGGTCAACCCACACTGTCACAAATGGCAAGAGTTCCTTCCTTATGTGGCTGAGCAGCATTCCATTACCTCTGTGCATTCCTCTGTTGATGGACATTTCAGTCGTTTCTATGTCTTGGCTACTCTAAACAATGCTGCAATGAACATAGGAGTTCATGTATCTTTTCAAATTCTTGTTTTCTTCAGAAAAATACCCAGAAGTAGGTTGCTGGGTTGCATTTGTTGCTGTTGCTTAGTCGCTAAGTCATGTCTGACTCTGTGACCCCATGTTCAGCCTNGCAATGAACATAGGAGTTCATGTATCTTTTCAAATTCTTGTTTTCTTCAGAAAAATACCCAGAAGTAGGTTGCTGGGTTGCATTTGTTGCTGTTGCTTAGTCGCTAAGTCATGTCTGACTCTGTGACCCCATGTTCAGCCTGTCCACCAGGCTCCTCTGTCCATGGGATTCTCCAGGCAAGAATACTGGAGTGGGTTGCCATTTCCTTCTCCAGGGGATATCCTGACCCAAGGATCGAACACACATCTCCTTCATTGGCAGGCAGATTCTTTACTGCTGAGCCACCTGGGAAATCCCCTGGATTGTATAATAGAATGATAATCTTGTCAGGTAGAATATTCTTCGTTATAAGTTTTTTCCTTTCTTCACTTTGAATATATTCTCCTTTCTGGCCTGTAAAGTTTCTGCTACAAAGTCAGCTGACAGCCTTATGGAAATTTCCTTGCATGTAATTAGTTTCTTTTCTCTTGCTTCTTTTGTTTGTTTGTTCGTTTTTTGGCCACTTCAGTTATAATGTGTCTTGCTGTGAACCTCTTGGGGTTCATCTTGTTCATTACAACTGACTCTGTGCTTCTTAGACCTGGATGTGTTTCTTTCCCAGATAAGGAAAGTTTTTATCTTTTTTTTCCCTCAAATAAGTTCTCTCTCTTTCCTCCTGGTGCCACTGTAATGCAAATGTTAGCATGTTTGATACTGCCTCAGAGGTCTCGTTAAACTGTCATCAATTTTTAAAAACTCTTTCTGTTCAGTTTTCGGTTATTTCCACTGCTCTGCTTTCCAGATCTCTGATCTGTTCCTTTGTATCATCTAATCTACTGTTGATTCCTTCTATTGTTACTGTTTTCTTCAGCTCTATTTGGTTCTTCTTTATGTTTTCTAACGCTTCGCTGAAAATCTCACTATGCTTATCAGTTCTTTTCCCCAGTCTGTATCTTTAAGGTCATTACCTTAACTCTGTATCAGGGAGATTGCATATGTCCACTTAAATCATTTAATTCTTTTTCTAAAGTTACGTCTCATTCCTTCACTTGGAACACATTCCTCTGTCTCGTTTTGCCCAATTTTGTGTTTATTTCTGTTGCATAAGTCAGCTCCTTTCCTAATCTTGGAGGTGACCCTATGTTGCCGATGTCCTGCGGGCCCAGCATGCTCCCTTCTGGCCACAGAGCTCTGTGCTCCAGGTTGCCCCTATGTGGGCTCTGTGCGCCCTTCTCTTGTGGCGAGACTGACTACTGTAGGTGTGCTGGCAGGTGGGGCTGGCCCCTGGCCCACTTGGTTTTGAGGCTGTGCCTTGGGCAATGAGCTGTACCCGAGGGTAGGCCTCCCACGTGATTGGATGTTTGACCCAGGCAGGCACAGGGTTGCTGCTGGCCCACTGGTAGGCCAGGCCCCTGCTGCTAACAGGTGAGAATTCCAAATGGTCCCTGTCAATGCTGCTGTTATCATGACAGAGCAAGTTCTCCAAAGTGCCAGCATCTCCATGTCCAGGGGGAGTCCCAGCTGCCTCCTGCCTCCCTGGATCCAAGATCAGCAAGCAGGCCTGACCCAGAGTCCTTTCAAATTGACATCTGCACTGGGTTATATATTTCCTATAGCTCTCTGGCTCTTCTGAACATAAGTCCCACTGGTTTTCAACGCCAGGTGTTCTAAGGCTTGTTTTCCTGCTGTAGGTGCCCCATGCTGGCAAGTCCGATGGGTGCAAACTCCTCACTCCTTGGGGAGGATCTCTGTAATTGTGATGTTCCTCCCGTTTCCTCACCAACCTCTGGGTGTGAGTCCTGACTACTGTATCTCTGTCCCTCCTAACTCATGCCTCATGTTTTTACTTGGGGGAAATCTTTTCTGCTATTCTTCAGGTTGTTTTCACAGCTACTTGCCCTGTAAACAGCTGTAATTCTGGCATGTCCACGGGTACGTTCAGGGCTTCTGTACTCTGCCATCTTGGTCGCCTCCCAAACCAAAGTACAGGCTCTTAATTAAGGATTTATGGTACATGAAGGAACCTGAATGTCATTTTGAAATCATGAGCTAAATAAGTTCAGTGAAGTATCACAGTTTTGGTTTTGCTTTATTAGAACAAGTTAAAGCTTTGTTAAACTTCAGTTCGGTTCAGTCGCTCAGTCGTGTCTAACTCTTTGTGACCCCATGAATCGCAGCACGGAACTGAGTCACCCAGTTGCAGATTCCAGTGTTAGATTATACACTATATTGTCTGTTTCAAAAGTAATCCACTTCTTCAGGCTATCTTCTGTTCCTGCAATGTCTACATTCCAAGGAATAACAAAATGCATGAAAGCACTGGTTATGTCTACTAGTGAAAGAGGGATTATACCCAGTGCAAAGAAACACTGATTAAAGTGATCAGCCAGTCATACATATTTTATACAAGGATAGGTGTGAAGAGGCATGTTCACTGGAAGAGCCACCCTGCAATGAGCCACAGTGCTCAACTGTTTGCGAACCCACCCAATACTTTGAGACAGTAAAACTTTCAAGTTCCTTTATACATAGATATTAAAAAAAAACACAGAACCATATTCTAGTCTCATTATTGTGAATTTTATAATTTTAGTGTTAATAAAATTAATTTTAATCAGGCAGCAACCTGTGAAGTAACTCTATTGTTACACTCCTCAAATACTAAACTGACTCCTTATGAAAAATCACAGCATCTGAAAAAAAAAAAAAAGCCTAACTGAAGAGCCTGACACCTAAGCAAAGGTTAGTTCGTTCCTCCTAACTTGGAGGAACCTGAAGTTTACTCTTATGAAGGAATCCAAATTATCCCAACTCCAGGTAAAAACTATGGACTGCAGAGACTAAGAAATAGTAGCAATTATTTCAGCACTGGGGTACACCCGAAGAATTAACTAGTGCTGACAAATGTCATTAATATAAAAGCAAAAACAAGCAAAGGAAAGCAAGCATATAAATCAGAGAGCTTTTCAAAAGTAAGCAGACTTCCTGGGATCCACCCCAGACATGTTTTACTGGGACTGAGATTCAGACTGATACATTTTCCCCTAAAATTTCCAGGTGATTTTACACACACCCAGGGATGAGGATCATTGGCATAAACACAAAGAAGGTTAAAGAGGAAGGGGGAGGGGCAGGGGGTAGGAAGCAAAAGGCCTTCAGAAAATAGGCACTAATCATGTCCATTTCTGTGTTTAAAGCATCGGCTTTACCATTTAGACTGTGTTCATAAATTTCACAGTACCCTCTACTGGTCAGGAAAGGTATCTAAGATTCTGCAACTAAGGTACACAAATCTCCAACTTTTGTTTACAATTGGCTGAAAGAGAACACGTTTACAAACAAGTGAACCTTCATTATTTCTATATTTTCTCATAATTTAAGTGTAAAGTGGGGTGGCAAAGACTGTGCTGGCAGTTTTACACCTGATCTCGACAGTCAGGACAGTTTTTACTCTACAATATTCAGTAGCATCCCTGGCCTCCAAGCACCAGATGCCAGCTGGAAACCCTTCCCCGAAGTGGTAACAACCCAGACCTTCTATAGATGTTGTTCAATGACCCACCCCCACCTCCCAGAGCGGAGGGGAACACTGCCTTCAGTCATAAATCAGTGACTCACACAATAAAAATGTTCCTGAGAAACAGATAATCTTTAATTTCTGTAGACTAGGTTCATAAAAAATACCTTATTAAGAACAAACCACCATAGGGAAGATTTATTTTTAAACAAACTATCATGGAATTTGTTCATGGATAGCATGTGTATGTACATGAACGGTCTTAGGTTTTAAAATTTAAACATCTTGTGATACATAAATCTATGCAATACTATAGTTTAAAACTGACATCTCCTGGTTGTTTAAGTTTTCAGTTTAAAGATAAGACCAGTGGGGTGGGAGGTGGGAGGGGGATTCAGGATTGGGAGCTCGTGTACACCTGTGGTGGATTCATGTCGATGTATGGCAAAGCCAATAGAGTATTGTAAAGTAAAGTAAAGTTAAAAAAAAAAAAAAAAATGAGTGTTTACTTTCATTGTAGGTGTTCAATCAAAAGGCCAACCATCACTTGTCAGAAGTATTATGCAAGCAATCCAGGCAAGAGACAAGGGCTCAGAATANCAATAGAGTATTGTAAAGTAAAGTAAAGTTAAAAAAAAAAAAAAAAATTAAAAATTAAAAAAATAAAGATAAGACCAAAATCAACAACCTGAAAGAATCAAAGAATATACCTATAATTCTAATGTAGCATCAACAAACCAAGTATTATTCTTTTGAGTATTAATGGACTATATTGAAACAAGGTAAAATCTAATAGTCTTGTTCTGTCCTTACTTTGAAATGTTGCCACTGAAATCAATTATAGATGTTTATTCTGAAAGATGCAACTATGAAGGCTGCAGGCTCAGAAGTACTCAAAATTAATGGAATAACTAGAAAATAGGCTGATTTGGAACCTGTGCATAGTTTTATAATACTAATTAGTAACATTTTTTTAAAGACTTAGAAAGCTGTTGCTTTCATATAAACAAGTTGTTTTAAAACCAACTCCCTTGAGTGCTTTCAATTATCACATAAAGCAATGACCCAAATAATTTCAAACGATCACACATGTTTAGGCAACACTTCTCATGTGTTAGTACTTTTAATGTTGTGCACATCAAATGATAGGAAAAAGACAACTATAAACAAGATGCAGCCCCTCCACTTCCATGAACAGCACACAGCATTACAGTAAGCCAAGTTTATATTCAACCATCAAATGCGGTTCTCCCATTAGTTCACTTTGTGATGGGTCTGAAAAGAAACAAAATTAAACATGTTAAAGGGTCTCAAAAAGAGATAAATTCTNAAGCTTTGTTAAACTTCAGTTCGGTTCAGTCGCTCAGTCGTGTCTAACTCTTTGTGACCCCATGAATCGCAGCACGGAACTGAGTCACCCAGTTGCAGATTCCAGTGTTAGATTATACACTATATTGTCTGTTTCAAAAGTAATCCACTTCTTCAGGCTATCTTCTGTTCCTGCAATGTCTACATTCCAAGGAATAACAAAATGCATGAAAGCACTGGTTATGTCTACTAGTGAAAGAGGGATTATACCCAGTGCAAAGAAACACTGATTAAAGTGATCAGCCAGTCATACATATTTTATACAAGGATAGGTGTGAAGAGGCATGTTCACTGGAAGAGCCACCCTGCAATGAGCCACAGTGCTCAACTGTTTGCGAACCCACCCAATACTTTGAGACAGTAAAACTTTCAAGTTCCTTTATACATAGATATTAAAAAAAAACACAGAACCATATTCTAGTCTCATTATTGTGAATTTTATAATTTTAGTGTTAATAAAATTAATTTTAATCAGGCAGCAACCTGTGAAGTAACTCTATTGTTACACTCCTCAAATACTAAACTGACTCCTTATGAAAAATCACAGCATCTGAAAAAAAAAAAAAAAGCCTAACTGAAGAGCCTGACACCTAAGCAAAGGTTAGTTCGTTCCTCCTAACTTGGAGGAACCTGAAGTTTACTCTTATGAAGGAATCCAAATTATCCCAACTCCAGGTAAAAACTATGGACTGCAGAGACTAAGAAATAGTAGCAATTATTTCAGCACTGGGGTACACCCGAAGAATTAACTAGTGCTGACAAATGTCATTAATATAAAAGCAAAAACAAGCAAAGGAAAGCAAGCATATAAATCAGAGAGCTTTTCAAAAGTAAGCAGACTTCCTGGGATCCACCCCAGACATGTTTTACTGGGACTGAGATTCAGACTGATACATTTTCCCCTAAAATTTCCAGGTGATTTTACACACACCCAGGGATGAGGATCATTGGCATAAACACAAAGAAGGTTAAAGAGGAAGGGGGAGGGGCAGGGGGTAGGAAGCAAAAGGCCTTCAGAAAATAGGCACTAATCATGTCCATTTCTGTGTTTAAAGCATCGGCTTTACCATTTAGACTGTGTTCATAAATTTCACAGTACCCTCTACTGGTCAGGAAAGGTATCTAAGATTCTGCAACTAAGGTACACAAATCTCCAACTTTTGTTTACAATTGGCTGAAAGAGAACACGTTTACAAACAAGTGAACCTTCATTATTTCTATATTTTCTCATAATTTAAGTGTAAAGTGGGGTGGCAAAGACTGTGCTGGCAGTTTTACACCTGATCTCGACAGTCAGGACAGTTTTTACTCTACAATATTCAGTAGCATCCCTGGCCTCCAAGCACCAGATGCCAGCTGGAAACCCTTCCCCGAAGTGGTAACAACCCAGACCTTCTATAGATGTTGTTCAATGACCCACCCCCACCTCCCAGAGCGGAGGGGAACACTGCCTTCAGTCATAAATCAGTGACTCACACAATAAAAATGTTCCTGAGAAACAGATAATCTTTAATTTCTGTAGACTAGGTTCATAAAAAATACCTTATTAAGAACAAACCACCATAGGGAAGATTTATTTTTAAACAAACTATCATGGAATTTGTTCATGGATAGCATGTGTATGTACATGAACGGTCTTAGGTTTTAAAATTTAAACATCTTGTGATACATAAATCTATGCAATACTATAGTTTAAAACTGACATCTCCTGGTTGTTTAAGTTTTCAGTTTAAAGATAAGACCAGTGGGGTGGGAGGTGGGAGGGGGATTCAGGATTGGGAGCTCGTGTACACCTGTGGTGGATTCATGTCGATGTATGGCAAAGCCAATAGAGTATTGTAAAGTAAAGTAAAGTTAAAAAAAAAAAAAAAAATTAAAAATTAAAAAAATAAAGATAAGACCAAAATCAACAACCTGAAAGAATCAAAGAATATACCTATAATTCTAATGTAGCATCAACAAACCAAGTATTATTCTTTTGAGTATTAATGGACTATATTGAAACAAGGTAAAATCTAATAGTCTTGTTCTGTCCTTACTTTGAAATGTTGCCACTGAAATCAATTATAGATGTTTATTCTGAAAGATGCAACTATGAAGGCTGCAGGCTCAGAAGTACTCAAAATTAATGGAATAACTAGAAAATAGGCTGATTTGGAACCTGTGCATAGTTTTATAATACTAATTAGTAACATTTTTTTAAAGACTTAGAAAGCTGTTGCTTTCATATAAACAAGTTGTTTTAAAACCAACTCCCTTGAGTGCTTTCAATTATCACATAAAGCAATGACCCAAATAATTTCAAACGATCACACATGTTTAGGCAACACTTCTCATGTGTTAGTACTTTTAATGTTGTGCACATCAAATGATAGGAAAAAGACAACTATAAACAAGATGCAGCCCCTCCACTTCCATGAACAGCACACAGCATTACAGTAAGCCAAGTTTATATTCAACCATCAAATGCGGTTCTCCCATTAGTTCACTTTGTGATGGGTCTGAAAAGAAACAAAATTAAACATGTTAAAGGGTCTCAAAAAGAGATAAATTCTCTGATTCCACTCACATGAAAATTTAAATTAGGCAAAAGAAATATAAAGTGACAGAAAATATACCGCTGGCTGCCTGAGGCCAAGGGTGGAGGAGCTGACTGCAAAAGGACCAAGGAAACTTTTGGGGGATGATGAAAACATTTTATATCTTGATTGAGAAGACGGTTCCACAGCTGCACATATTTACTAAAATTAACAGACTGGACACTGTAAGACAAATGCATTCCACTGTCTATGTCAACTATACCTCAATTCAGTTGATTTTAAAAGAAAATATAGATTGAAAAAGTTCTCATGTTTCAAAGTTCTTAAATTTTCCAGTGGCTTCCAAGTTGAGTCTAGGAACAATCGCTAAGAGATTAAGCAATCCTTAATGTAATTTACAATTTCATCTCTATCATTCTGTGCTCTGTTGCAAACACATATATACACAAACTAGAATCCTAGAGTAAAAAAACCTTAGGAATCTTCTCTCGTCTGTATTGATGAGTCAGATAAAAGTCTTACTTTAACTTTGATAATGCACCTAAGAAAAAATGAATACCAACAGTAAGCTTCCTACAAAACAAAGCGTTTTCTTTTTTGCCCTCTACTCCTCCACACAGAACAAGAAACAGAATAGATACTCAATGAATTAAACTGTAAAATCAGTTTGTTAAATGATCATTAAAATAATGATTATCAAGAATAATAAATCGATTTGGATATTTCCTCATTGGACCTCCTAAGACTGGAGATGACTGTGTCATTATCGGTTCAGGAATCCTGACTCTGGCCACTTGTCACACAACATAGTAGCCTCACAACAGCTGATACTGTTATAATTATTAATAAATGGTTAGATATACAAGAGTTTGCTACAATTATTAACAGAGTAGAGGACTATGTATACAAGGGGCATCCAAAACCCAAAGGTATGTTTACACAGGAGTACAAAGAATAAAGGTGTCTGCTGCAGCAGCGCTTCATGTTAATGAAAGAGAAGCATGCACACCCTCAACACAGGTACTGATGCAGCATACCTCCTGTGAGATACACACAGTACGAAACCAACTGTGTTAAAAGATAAATATTAAGCAATGACAAGTATCTTCTGATTTTATGTGGAAAGTCTAGAAGGACATCCACTAACTAAAAGCAGCAGCCAAATAGGGAAGGAAGGAGATGGGTTGGGGGTAATTAATCACGGAGAACGTGAGTCTCAGCTGTAATGTTCTCAATTTTTAAAGAAAGAATATCCTCATTTATATAATGCCAACCTTCCTTGAAACTCTGCTTGTCTAAGCCTTTTGATTTGATAAAACACTTGCCCTAGAAGACAGCATACCCTGTGCTGGTGAGCAAGGTCCAGCCCATGGAGGGTCCTCCCAGGGAGGAATAGACACCTTGGTCAGTCTCAGTTTCCTCATCTTCAAGTGACAGGAATGGCGTAAACAGAAGGCCACATTTAGCATTAGGAAAAAGTCTCACATTATCTTCCCTTCCTTGTAATACAGCGAGCAGATTTTTGTTGGCCAAGCACTTCTCTGATGAGCAAGCAACCAAAACCTTCATCACCTCCAACACTTTAAAAAATATGGATTTTCATCCCAGTTTAATAGTCTTCACATTGGACTTAAATTAACACAGTACTCCCTCACTGTAGACTTTAAAATTCCTTCTGTATCAAAGATGATGAGGAGAAAGTGGTGAGCCAGAGCTTTTCTCACTCAGCACGAACCAGGCACTTTAGGAGGGCCTGGGGACACAAGAGTGAACAAGACAAAGTCCCCAGCTCTCCTGGGGCCTGTATTTAAGTTGGGAAAACAATTAAGAAACAAGAAAATACCAGAAGAGTGATATGCAAAGACTTAAAGTGAGGTGACAAGGTGACTGGGAGCACGTTAGATTGCGCAGTCAAGGAAGGCCTCTGTGAAGGGGTGGCGTTTAAACTGGGACTTAAGAAGTGAGGGGAAAGTATTCTAAGCAGAAGGTACAGCTAAGGCAAGGCCTAGCTGTTCACCTTACTTGTTTTAAATGAGGACTAAATGTAAAAGCTTAGGAATCCAAGGTTTCCTGCACTCAAAAAATACCCTCATAGAAGAGGCTCATGAGACTTCTGCTGTGTCCACAGCACTTCCTTACCAAACATTGGCAGCCAAGCAAAACTAGTGTAATTTAATCCTGCTTCACTTTTCTGTTTTTCCTGAACTGCTGGGGCACAATCAGCATAGGCGATACTGGACAGAACTGTATTTGCTCTCTTTCCTCAGAACCAGAAAAAAACAGGATGCTACATGTTCTTAATTAAAAGTCATTGACCTCAAACAGAATACAATCATTCAGAGAAACTTGTTAACATTTTTTTCTTTAGTATTCGCCATCTACAGAAACACATCTAGGACAAGGAGGGTATTTTTGAAAAAAACTTTCATTTTTTTCTAGATGTTTTTAAAGCTAGTTATATCCCACAAATGTTCTGAATACTGCAACAACAATCCTTGTTTAAGCTGCCCTAAGAATATCATACTGGATTCACACATCAGACTTTATCCTCAGGACATGAAATCAATGACTGTCAATGATTGACTGAAATGACTATACTCTCAGAACGCCATAGACATCTTTCACTTTTAAAACCAGTTAAAGAACAGTTATTACCATTAAATTTTATCTTATTTCAGTGAATAAATACAAGTGAACCTAACCAACTATAAGCTACATGATGACAAAGACACTGTAGGTTTCGTTTGCTGCTGTTGCCTTGTACATTACTGGGGCTCCTGAAAAAGGTGTGGAATGACACTTACCATTAAGAATATCTTCAAATCCAATAGTCTCATCATTACCCCTCAAAATATCCAGTGAAAGGTTTGAGCTTGGAAGAAATGGAAGACGCTGAACCTTCAGGAAAAGTATAAAAGAGCAAACTTAGAAATAGTAGAGAGGAAAAACATACAGGATCACATTTCAGTGTCAAACTAAATATCTATTTAACTAGGCGGGGAGGAGAGGAATGATTAAGTCCATATTTTAGACCCAAATTTTTAATTCTTCATAACCTTATTCAAAATATAGACACTGAAATGGAAAGCTTTTACTAATACTTAATAATCCCATCAGGTCCGCAAACTATTTGGGACCCTTGCATCTGTCCAGGAAAACCAAAGCATACCACGTGAGGAAACACAAAATTCTCAAGTCTAACATCATGTTTGGTTTCTAAAAAACATGGGACAATCAAATTCCTGAAGAAATTCTGAAGAAATGCACTGAGAGTATTACTTCACTTACTAAACTGATTATTCATTTTGTATGTTGTTCTGTAATGCTCATAGCACATATACAAGTCATGACCCTTTAAAACAGTAGCGATAACTAGAGATGAAGGTCAAAGTCATCTGTGGGCTTTTAAAAACTACAGTGCCATTCTGAACTAGTGCTTTCTACATTTTCCAATTACTAAATACATATATTGCAGACTGGGGTTCCCTTGTGGCTCAGCTGGTAAAGAGTCCGCCTGCAATGCAGGAGACCTGCGTTCGATCCCCGCGTTAGAAAGATGCCCTGAAGAAGGGAAAGGCTACCCACTCCAATATTCTGGCCTGGAGAATTCCATGGTCTGTATAGTCCATGGGGATCACAAAGAGTCGGACATGACTGGATGACTTTCACTTATACTGCAGGCCAGTACCTAAGTACAGTGCAGAAGGCATGGGCTATGGAGTCAGAGGTTCAAACTCTGCTTTCAGTACTCACCAACCCTACAGCCTTGCCTAGTTACCTGATCTGTCTCACCCTGGTTCAATACCTGTGACACAGGACAGCAGCACATTTCCCTCACGCCTGCAGCACAGTGTGCTATAAAGTATGGCAGTCACTAGCACATACTCAACAAACTTTAATGCAGCCAAACCAAATTTTCCATTTTTCTGTTGTTAGCTATCCAGCAGTCACTGGAATCAACGCAGTGTAATATGACAGAATCTAGAGCACAGATGGGGGACAATTCTTAAACACCTGAAAGGACATTTTCTTCCTGAGCAACATGCGTATTCAGCGATATACAACCTGCCCACTAGACACTTCCACTTGGATATTCCTAGAGGTACCACAAATTCAAAGTAACTCCCCAAAAGGAGAGCAATATAAATGTGGATGCCTGTAAATATCCAGACACTGAGCCTCTAATCAAAGGGGTTTCCCACTTCAAAGCTGCTTTTCTCTATGAAGTAGGAATGGAGGTCATGTCCTAACGGAAGAAAGTAGGAGAGGCTGCAGGGAAGAAGAGAAGGTAAGATTTGTACAGCTTTTACCAGATAGAAGACTCTTCCCAATCAATTCAGCACACAGATGGGATGCATGCAAACTGACACCTGGAAACCCACCTGCTGCACTGCCTTGAATTCCATCTGCAGTTTTAGTGGTGCAAAAAGACCCTGGATGTTTCTCAGTGTGGAGAAGTTCATCTTATCTTGGTTGAGCTGGAACTACAAAGACAACACATAATTTTAAATGTGACACTCTGCTTTCAAAACAGTGAGCACTGACATCCATGTGACACACACATACATAGAACCCTTTAGGTGGTCTTCAGGACATCTATGCATGTCCTACCTTTGGGAGGACCTTTCTCCACCTATTTAACTGACTAATATAGGTCTAAAACTGTTCAAATGTCCCCTCTTCTAGAAAGCCTCCCATAGGTTGGCTGCTTCATCTGTGGCCCTCTATAATGCTTTAGGTAGTCCCAATCCACTGCTTATCTTCCCATTAAATTTTCAGCCCCTAAAGGATGGGGATGATGTCATACCCATCTGTGTCTATGTCCTGTGCCTAGCAGTAACTTGAAGTTGAAAGGCCTGAAAAAAAGATCCAAGGCTGGAGGGACGGGCTTGGATATCAACAACAAAAACGGCAGGGGAAAAATATAAAATAAAATAAAAGATCAACAAGTGAGGAAATATTATGAGAGGAATGGAGAGGTGGACCAACCTCTAGAAATGTCCATAAAAGAGACAAAGAAAAAAGTGTAGAAAGGGAGCTTTAGTGAACCAAAGCCTATTCCATAGGATATTGAAAACAAGCCTTCATGTTCTTTATAGTCAAATGCTCAACACCGGAACTGTCTTAATCATGTATTACTAATATCATTTTTCTACCAGAAGGTAAAAATAAAAACACAGGTAACATACTTACATTTTTTTCTGATAATTCAAGAGGATGACTGGGTAGAAGTTCATTTTTCACACAAGAGAAACTGAAAATAAACATTTAAAAGGGCGGTTACAGATCACTCAATACCTAGAGCTCACAATTATCTACCAGTGCTGTCATACAATGAAATGGCACAGGGAGCTTGAGGGGGATGAACAAACTATTCTGTATGCTGACTGTGGTGGTGACTGTGGGAATTAATACATATATAATTCACAGAACTACACTAAGAGGGAAAAAAAACCCTAATATTCTATATATTGTTGTAAATATATCTATTATAGATCCTGGAGGTCAAGAACTCAACAAACTGGGGAGAACCCTCCAAAAAGTGGTGCTAAGTGACGCTCTGTATCTGGAGAAATTTAATAGTGTGTGTACTACTATTACTCTGATGATGTGATTCTTTTATTACATAAAGTATCTACATCTCTCTTGTTCATATCTAATGCATTAGTTAATATATTTTTGATAAACACACACTGAAAAACCTGTTTGAGATTTACCAACTACCTACTATATGTGAAGTACTACATTAGGTGATACATAGCTAGAACCTGACCATGGGTCTCTATCATTCTCTCTACATAAACATCACCATCTTATTCTCCAAACCAGGATTTAAGAGCTGAAAGAAACCTTAGAAATCCTACAACATCAGTATTTATCAAATACTGTCTTTGTACAAAGCATTACCAATAAGTGGAATTTGAAAATGGTCCTGCTCATGGTAATCTTACAATCCGAGAAGACAAAGGAGCATTTCGTGTATGTGCAGTGGGAGTTGGGGAACGTACCAAAACCCAAAACCAAATCATCAGGACTCGGTTACTGGCTAGCTTATGAATTTGATTATACTATAAATCAAATTATATCTCCAATTCTGAAGGCAATATACTGCATGTTTCACTACAAAATGGAAAGACAACAATGAGGCATTATGTCAGCTTCCAGAGACCAATATTAGAATGACATTTTATGACTAAATACCTTCTAAGTAAATATAAAATTCAAAACACAGTATGTACACAGTGGGGAGGATATTTGACTAAACAGAAAAAACCATCTGCCAAGAAAAAGGACCTGTACTAGAAAATGAGATCTAAACATATAAAAACATAAAGGAAAACATAAAGGGAAATGGTATAACTGTGCTATAACTAGAAATGAAAAACAAGAGCAGCTAATACTTACTTACTGGTTACTAATGTCGCATATTGGTCTAAGTATTTTCCAGGGATTAGCTCATTTATTCTTCAAAATAAGACAGATGCTATTACTAGCCTTATTTCATAGGTGAGGGCAATGAGACACAGAAGAGTTCAGTTAATCTGCCCATGGACACACATCAAGTAAATAGCAGAGTCATGACCAAAACCCAGAGCCCATGCTCTTTACTGCTATGTTCTAGTTTCTCCCACAGAAAAGTGAACTACTCCCAATTTACCTTAGCTAATAAGATGAAGAACAAAGGGCTCTCCAGGAGCAAAAAGAGGAATCCCACCAAATCATGCTGCCAGGTTATCTCTCATATGAGGACACACTTTCTTGGGAACCTGGTACTCTGGTGAAATGCTTCTTCCACTACAGAAACATTCATGCTTCCTCTCCTCCCTCCTTTTAGTCTAAAGTATACTACTCGCTGTCTTATAAATTAAATACGTATTTATGGCTTGTCAAAAGATTTAAAGAATATTGTGAAAAATAATTCACATATTATAACAAAGTCACAATTCCCCTACATACCCTTTTCGAAGAAGATCGTGACTTTCAAAAGGTCCACTTGCTGACAGCTCAGTAACTGGAATACTGTCCTTTAGCTGAGATCCAAGTCCTCTGGCATTCTACAACACAAATAAAAAACACTGTTATACATTAAAAAAAAAATGTTAACAACTCACACTGAACCGAACCTCTATGTAAGAATACTGTTTAAGCATCAGAGAAAAGATAAGGTCTCTGCCCTCTAAGAGACTACAGTCTAGGTCATTATTATGAGCCTCAGCATCACGTAGAGGGATGTACAAGGTTCAGTGAATAATCTGGAATTTGGGGCAGGAAGGATTCCTCAACTGAGTGCTCTCAGACTGAAAAGCATTCCAAGAAAATAAAAACATGGGTAAAGGTATAAAAATATAAATCAACAAGCCACAAGTAGTTTGAGATGATCAGCTAACTATATGTCTGAGTAGGGCAGAAAGAAAGGCTGGTGAAAAGAAAAAATGAAAAGGCTTAAATATACAAAGAAATTAAGATTTTGTTTTAAAATTGAGCACCTAATCATGATCAGATTTACTTTCACTGAGAAGATCCTTTCTTTACGTTGGAATGAGCACAGAATGAAAAAAGTTGAGGACTCCTGGGGAATACCATTCCTTAAAGACAAAGAACAAGGAAAATGGAATTAAGAATGGACAGAAGAGCTAGAAGAGAGTGGTCACAGAAGCTAACGAAAAAAGGGACTCTCAGAAAGCGTATGGTTCCCCTAAGAGGATGCTACCTGTGAAAAATAAATGCACTTAATCAGGCTGGCCTAAATAAAAAGAAACAAAACACTAAGATTCACAGTATATGTGGTACTTGTATATTGTCACCCTACTCATTTACACTGTAATTTAATCACCAAATACTTATATCTACCATGTGGCAGGTACTCACTCTACTAGACACTGAAGATACATATCTGGTGTCTAGGGCTTAGTCTAATGAAGAGAGAATAAACATGCATAATAAAAATTTAAAACGTTACAACAGGTAAAACACAAGATGCTGAGTTTAAACCAGCAGAGTCGGACATGACTGCAGCGACTTAGCAGCAGCAGCAGCAGTGCTAAATACAACATCCTTGCAATCCTGAAGAAAAATGTCAAAAAGCTACAAGCAGTTTGGCATTCAGTCTATACTCTTCTAGGAGAAACTACTCTGGAAAATTAACTTTTTAAATTGCTGTTTTACTTCAATTCATGCATTTCACTATGGTCAGGTATTGTAGTTTGTCCAGGGTTTCTCCAATCTACTAATCGCGTCCAGGTTCTCACACCTGGATAACTTTAAGAGCACTCTACTGGGTCTTGCTGCCTGTAGACTCTTCTATTTTCCAGTTCTACACAGCAAAGTCTGCTTGACATGCAATCTCCTCCAACAAAGCTGGAAGAAAACCAAAAAACAAACAAAAAAATCTTTCACTGATTGGTCAATGCCTTGCCTGAAAAACAATGTCCAAGGCCCCAAACCTGAAACTGAAGAACCTACACAACAGGTTTCAACTCCCTGAACAGAAGTCATGGTCAATTAGGAAAAGAAGCTGGAATCTAGTGTCCGTCACAAACCTAACAGGTGCCTATGATGAAGGCACAGAAACTTT
This sequence comes from Neotragus pygmaeus, assembly GCA_006410875.1. Taxonomy (NCBI): domain Eukaryota; kingdom Metazoa; phylum Chordata; class Mammalia; order Artiodactyla; family Bovidae; genus Neotragus; species Neotragus pygmaeus. Next base: position 258,564 of record SJYV01012075.1, on the reverse strand, counting down.
CTCGCCCTGCCTACCCATCCTTCCAGGTATCTGAACTTTGTTGTATGACTGTACCTTCCCAAACGTTATTTCCTACATGCACAGTTCCCCTCCTCCCAGACTGCTTTACTGTAAAGTGACACAAGAAAAGTCTCTTCTAGGCACAAAGAAAAGGGGGATTGTGATCTCTGGGTTTTACCCATTTATCACTTTGCCAATTCCCTTCTGTAAAATATCGCGATCAGCACATGATGTTTCCAAGAAAGTAGCAGAGGGGAGCAAATCTATGAGAAGTTAATACTAGTTATTTCAGAGTGTCTTTAAAAATTTTATTTAGCTGTGCCAGCTCTTAGTTGCACCTTGTGGGATCTTTCGTTGCAGCATATGGGATCTAGTTCCCTGACCAGGGATGGAAGAACCCCCACCCCCTACATGGGTAACACCGAGTCTTAGCCACTGGACCACCAGGGAAGTCCCTCTGAGTGTTTATAAAACCTCTTTTCTATGTTCAGCAGTATTCGCCAACAGAAGTAAAAGTGTTTAGTTGCTCAGTCATGCCCAACTCTTTGGGACCCCATGGACTGCAGCCCACCAGGATCCTGTGTCCATGAGATTTTCTAGGCAAGGATACTGGAGTGGGTTGTCATTCCCTTTTCCAGGGATGTTCCCGACCCAGGGATCGAACCCGGGTCTCCTGCACTGCAGGCAAATTCTTTACGATTGAGCTACAAGGGAAGGCCATTCACCAACAGAAGCTTACTAGATTTAGACTGGTAGTTAAGAGTCACGGGCAATGACGATTCAGGAAATCTCTCCCAAATATTAAACTTTTTTTAAGTTAAGAGGAAAAAAAGAGAAGGGGCGGGGGAGGAGGAGGACTCCACTAACAACGCTAACACATGGGGAGTAACAAGTATCTAATTTTACCCCCTCCAACGCCTGGCATGTTACAAACTCGCCAAAACGTTGGCAAAGGAAAAGCAGAGTGTTGGAAAGCCGACCCTAAGTCGTGGGTTGGTCATCCAGGCGGTTCCGAGGGTCGGGGGGCGGGTGAGAAGTTTGGGGGACGCGACTCCCAAGGGTTCGCCCCTCAGAGGAGGGCTAACGGGCGGTTCCCCCACCCCAAGACCGCCGCAACTTTCGGGTTTGCCCTTGCCAGCTCGGCGCCGACTCCAGGAAGAGACCGAGGTCGGGGTCGGCTGGGGGACCTGGGGGGTGGGAAGAGAGAAGAGGAGGTGAGAGAAGAGGAAGCCGAGGCGCGGGTCCCGGTACCAGCGCCGGAGCCCAGCCCGGACGGCCAAGAGTACCCCTGAACCCCGTGACTCAACAGATCATGGCGGGAGAAGCGGGCTTCCTCCTCCTCCCGCCGCTGCCGGGGGGACGGGCATGAAGGCAGCGGGCTGCTCCTGCGGCCACCGACCCGAGCCCGCCGGCCACTCGGGTCGCTCGGGGTTGTGGGGGGGGGGGGGTCTCACTTACCATCTTCGACTCGCTCGGCGTACAAACGCTCTCCCCTTGACGGTCAATCGGCCCCGCCGTTCACTTCCGTTTCCGGGCTTGCCCCCCCAACATCCGCCGGAAGTGCGTCCGTCCGGGCGAAGGAAGGAAGGAGGGCGCGGGGCGCCCGGAGGGAGCTGCGCGGGGCCGGGGCTCCCACGCTTGAGGTCCCGAGGGACCTGGGGCCAAGGGCGCTGTGAGGGATGTGGGCTGGCGGAGGGCAGAGAGGGGGGGCTCGAGCGTCTGCTCTCTTCGTCAGCAGCCCCGACCGCCGGGGGAGGGGCAGTGTGCTTTGCCAGGTGCGTCGCCCGGTCAGTACAAAATCTCTGAGGTAAAAATGACATTTTTTTTTTTTCCATAAGGATAAGCAAGGCCCAGGTGGGATGAGTGATCAGCCTGCAGCAAACCTGGAACCCAAAGGTTTTCCCAGTTTCTTTTGCTTTTTTTAAAATTTAAATCATTTATCGACGGCGTCCTATGTTTAAAACCCTGGGCCGAGGCTAGAAATACAGAAATAACGGCTGGTTGTGGGTCCTGCGCTACAGCAGTAGAGGAGCTTTTGGCGGTGGCCAGGGTGACAGCTAAGCTAAGTATAATTAAGGGCTTTTATTGGGGCTTCCCTGGTAGCTCGGCTTTTAAAAATTCGCCTGCAATGCAGTAGACCCCGGTTCAATTTCTGGGTCGGGAAGATCCGCTGGAGAAGAGAGAGGCTACCCACTCCAGTGTACTTGGGCTTCCCTTGTGGCAAGTGGAAGAAAGAGCAGACAGCACTGGATCAGCTTTTGAGGACAGTGGCACCTGTGAGAAAGCTAGGTTTCAGCCAGCGCTGAGATGTGCAGATAACTTGGAGCAGAGTAAAAGGTACCAGGAAGTCTTAGTTGCGTGTTTTCAGGGCCACAACAGCAGAGGAGTACTTGAGTAGAGGTGTCATTTTCTCTCCTTTCTGCCCTCATGCAGCATATACACAGTTCACCATAATCTCTAGCACTCAGACTGTTTCCCACAGACTCCTACAATCAGGGGCCATGTCTTCTTACAAAGTATTGTATCTGCATTGTAGAAAGCACCCACTAGTGTTTATTAAATGAAAAGTGGAGGGGAGGAACGCATAAATGGATACTTGTGCCTAAGAGGTGAGACTGACTAATATGGTTGGGAAGTAGGCTGGAAGTAGGTTTGGAGAAGTTTTCAGAAGCACCCTTGTGCACCTGGAGCCCAACCTGAAAGCTCAGCACAATAAGCCAAGACCCTAAAATCCTTGTCTGGTTCCAATTTCGCCCCTTCCCTCAGGACTGGACTCAACAAAAACTGCCATCCTACCACAGTCTCTACAATTCTGATAGCAGCTGACATCAGGAGCCACACAGAGAGAGAGAGAGAGAGAGATCCAACCATCTCATCCTCTGTCGTCCCCTTCTCCTCCTGTCCTAATCTTTCCCAGCATCAGGGTCTTTTCAAATGAGTCAGCTCTTCACATCAGATGGCCAAAGGATTGGCGTTTCAGCTTCAGCATCAGTCCTTCCAATGAATAGGATGGACTAGTTTTATCTCCCTGCAATCCAGGGGACTCTTAAGAGTCTTCTCCAACACCACAGTTCAAAAGCATCAATTCTTTGGCACTCAGCTTTCTTTATTGTTCAGCTCTCACAGCCATACATGACTACTGGCAAAACCATAGCTTTGACTACATGGACCTTTATTGGCAAAGTAATGTGTATACTTTTTAATATGCTGTCTAGGTTGGTCATAGTTTCCAAGGAGCAAGCATCTTAATTTCATGGCTGCAGTCACCATCTGCAGTGATTTTGGAGCCCCTCAAAACAGTCTGTCACTGTTTCCCCATCTATTTGCCATGAAGTGATGGGACCAGATGCCATGATCTTCGTTTTCTGAATGTTGAGTTTTAAGCCAACTTTTTCACTCTACTTCACTTTCATTAAGAGGCTGTTTGGTTTTTCACTTTCTGCCGTAAGGGTGGTGTCACCTGTATATCTGAGGTTATTGATATTTCTCCTGGCAATCTTGATTCCAGTTTTGCTTCATCCAGCCCAGCGTTTCTCATGATGTACTATACGTATAAGTACCTATTTAGGCAGAGTGGCAGTATACAGCCTTGACGTACTCCTTTCCCGATTTGGAACAAGTCTGTTGTTCCATGTCCTTTCTAACTGTTGCTTCCTGAGCTGCATACACATTTCTCAGGAGGCAGGTCAGGTGATCTGATATTCCCATCTCTTGAAGAATTTTCCAGAGTTCATTGCAGTCCATACAGTCAAAGGCTTTGGCATAGTCAGTAAAGCAGAAGTAGAGGTATTTCTGGAACTCTTGCTCTTTTGATGATCCAGTGGATGTTGGCAATTTGATCTTTGTTTCCTCTGCTTTTTCTAAATCCAACTTGAACATTTGGAAGTTCACAGTTCACATACTGTTGAAGCCTGGCTTGGAGAATTTTGAGCATTACTTTGCTAGCATCTGAGATGAGTGCAATCATGCGGTAGTTTGAGCGTTCTTTGGCATTGCCTTTCTTAGGGATTGGAATGAAAAGTGACCTTTTCCAGTCCTGTGGCCCCTGCTGAGTTTTCCAAATTTGCTGGCATAGTGAGTGCAGCACTTTGACAGCATCATCTTTTAGGATTTGAAATAACTCAATTGGAATTCCAGGACTTCCCTGGTGGCTCAGAGGTTAAAGCATCTGCCTGGAATGCAGGAGACCTGGATTTGGTCCCTGGGTTGGGAAGATCCCCTGGAGGAGGAAATGGCAACCCACTCCAATACTCTTGCCTAGAGAATCCCATGGAAGGAGGAGCCTGGTAGGCTACAGTACATGGGGTCGCAAAGAGTCGGACATGACTGAGCGACTTCACTTAACTGGATTCCATCACCTCCACTAGCTTTGTACATAGTGATGCTTCCTAAGGCCGACTTGACTTTGCATTCCAGGATGTCTGACTCTAGGTGAGTGATCACACCATCGTGATTATCTGAGTCATGAAGATCTTTTTTTTATAGTTCTGTGTATTCTTTCCACCTCTTCTTAATATCTTCTGCTTCTATTAGGTCCATACCATTTCTGNACTCTAGGTGAGTGATCACACCATCGTGATTATCTGAGTCATGAAGATCTTTTTTTTATAGTTCTGTGTATTCTTTCCACCTCTTCTTAATATCTTCTGCTTCTATTAGGTCCATACCATTTCTGTCCTTTATTGTGCCCATCTTTCCATGAAATGTTCCCTTGATAAACGTTAGATGTTTCCCTTGGTAAACATCTAAGGTAAACTTAGATCTGTTGTATAAATTTCAGAAATTGCTCCCCTGCAATTGGCAAGGGTGGTACAAATTTCAACTAAGAAGAAAGTTATTATGTTTCAGAGGACCATAAAATAACCTCCAGATTATAAAGAGTACCTCCAGCTCCTCTTTAAACTGTCTGAATTCTGACAGTGTTGGGAAAGGTTCACTGTACTTAATTTAAGTTAAATCCTATTTACACATCTTTCTTTCCAAGTCCCTTTATAAATGTTAAGAGATGAAGGAGTATGTTACATCAAGTTTATTTGACAGACCCTTTAACCCTCAGAGGTGGGTGTTCCATATTTCTTCTGAAATATTTTGCTATGATTTCAGTTAGAGCTACTTTTAAAGAGTGTCCTCTGCTTATGAAAAGCTGGGTTTTGATAATACTAGAGTGGACTCTTTGGAATCCAGGTGTTTTCTTTGATGTCTGCATTGCATCAGGCACAAATGAAGTTAGCATTCCATTTTCCTTGCTTTCACAACCCTGTCTCAAGTATGTGTGGTTTGTTGGTTTGTTTTGGCTGTGTTGTGAGGCATGTGGGATCTTAGCTCCCTGACCAGGGATCAAACCTGTGCCCCCTGTATCAGAGGCACAAAGTCCCAACACTGGACCACCAAGGAAGTTCCCCTTTGCTTTTTGAATTTTTACCTTGGGTGTATGTGTGCTTAGTCACTCAGTCATGTCTGACTCTTTGGGACCCCATGGACTGTAGCTCACCAGCCTCCTCTGTCCATGCAGTTTGCCAGGCAAGAATACTGGAGTGGGTTGCCATGACCTACTCCAGGGGCTCTTCTGAGCCAGGAATTGAACCCGTGTCTCCTGCATTGCAGGCAGATTCTTTACCTCCGCGCCATCTGGAAAGCCCCGGGTCTTTACTGTTAGGAAACAGTTTATATTTTCAATATGGAGAGTCTATTCATTTGTCTGTGGAACATACAGCTGGTAGGTTATATGCAAAGAATTTAACATTTTAGACCCATTTCTTTTACCCTTCATTTGCCAGTCTACATGTAGGAACATAAAATCATTTTAATAGTAACTAAAAAATTTAATTCAGAAGATATATCTGCTAACAAACATGGTGCAGTGCCTTACAAAGCCTGATATATTATGCCCGCATGCCTAATGTTTTCTGTTTAGATGCTGTTTTTAGATAGGAGTGTTCCCCTCCACTGTCATGAATAACTGAGAGGGGAGTTTTAATATTTTTGAAAATTGGAAAATTTGTTCCCTGAGGACAAAAATTTGAGAGAAAATTTGCATATATTCAAAACACACTAGAAGATTATCTCAGAAGCAGTTTATATTAATCTTATTTGGAATCTAAAAGCTGATTTAGAATCTAAAAGCTGAAAAAGACAGCCTAAGTCACTCTGATTGTATGACTGGTTTGACTCTCTTTCCTTCTAGAAGCAATGCATGCTCATTGTAGAAAATTAGAAAACGATATAAGGGAAAAAAAGGGAATGGAGAACAGAGTTAACCACTGTGAAAACATGGGCTCTGAGACATTCTCTTATAAGACAGAATATGTTTATCATTTTAAAGAAAATAGAGTGATTCCATTTTCTACGTGAGCTGGGAAGTTTCCTCTTGGCTTTTTTCATGGCCATGTTATTATTTAGTAAAATATGTCATTATGAAGCCTTAGAAAACACCCTTCCTTTACTTCTTCAAGAATGGGGAATTACACGTAGGCTCTTTACTCAACATTTTTCATTCTGTCAGTGTGGTTGGATGCCAAGTGGCTGTTCTGAGTAATTTTTGAAGGTACTTTTTTTGGTACTTTGCCAGGGAAATCANAGAAAACACCCTTCCTTTACTTCTTCAAGAATGGGGAATTACACGTAGGCTCTTTACTCAACATTTTTCATTCTGTCAGTGTGGTTGGATGCCAAGTGGCTGTTCTGAGTAATTTTTGAAGGTACTTTTTTTGGTACTTTGCCAGGGAAATCATAACTCTTAAAATGCGCCATAGACCTAACCATACAATTGGATTTATGGATAGATATTATGTTCCATGTTTTCTTGTTTTCTCACTGTTTTAGTCTCTGGGATTGATGCCAAAAGCTATTCAGCCTCACTCCATTTATTAGAGTATACAACAAAGTTTACACATTAGAGGGGGAAAAAAGACCTTGTTTATCATTTTGCTTAAGATGTCTTTATGTCAGTGAGAAAGGAAAGTATTATTTCTCAAATACCACAGTGAAATCTCATGAGAAATAGGGTATCATAGTTAACAAATAATTACCCATTGCCTGAGCCACAAGAACTCCTTGCCTTATCCCAGACCATCTTCTCTGCTGCTGTCAAAGACGTTTTGTGCCCTAAAATTCAAATCTGTGACTTCCCTCCTCAAAGCGCTTCACTTGCTCCTCATTCCTGGCCTCCAGGATTAATTCCAGACTCTGTCCAGTGGCAAACAGGCCTTCTGTGATCTTACTGCTAATCCTTTACTTCAGTCATATTAGATTACTTGGAATTCTCTGAAAATGTCATTGCTTTCATGCCCCTACACTTTCATTCTTGCTCTCCCCTCTTTCTGGCATGCTCTGTTGCACCATCAGGTCAGCATCACCTCCTCTGTGAACTCTTGCCTGACTTGCTCCACCGCCCCATCCTCCCCGCTTCGGCAGAAGGGATCCTTTGTGCCCCATAACATACACATGCTTGTTTGACTGCAGCTGTAGCACATTGTTGCACTTGTTTGCACATATGTCTCTCCTTATCTTTTTTCAGCTTTTTCGTCTGTAAATCTCATTCACCATCTTTTGGGAGCTTTCATCGTACTTTAGGAACACTGTAGTAGTCTTTCAGCTTGTATTCCATCTCTGCCATCATATGTTATGAGTTCTGTTAACTCTTTGTCTATATTTTTTTAATCTCCTTGAATTTTTCTTATATTAAGCTTCATTAAAAAATTTTTTTCTCTTAACTTTTTCACCTTTATTAGTTCAGCGCTTATTACCTTTTTAAAATATTTTGTGGGATGTCCTAGAATTTTAATGTACATAGTGTGTATGTGTAATTTAGTAAGGTGTGTGATTAATCAAATGTGTAATTTAATGTCTTCAGTTAGTCAGTGTTTTACCCTTTGAACAAAGTACAGACCTTTGAATGCCTTATTCCTACTACCTCCTTCCTACTTAAATGCCATTTTTTTTCTACTAGTATTTTGATTCTGTATTATTTCCAAACCCTATAGTTAAGGCATCATTGTTATTTAACACAGTGATTTTATAGATTTATCCATGTATTCATCATTTTTTTCACTGTTTGGGATCTCTCTCACCTTCTTTCTGCTATGAGTTTTCTTCATCCTAAAGTATATCCGGTAGAAGTTTCTCTTGAGTCTGTCAGAAAATATTTTTATTCCGCCATCATTCTTGAAAGATAGCTTGTTGGTTATAGAAAATTCGGTTGTCAGTTACTTTCTCTCTGCGTTTTGAAGGTACTATTCCAGTGCTTTCTGAAATCCATGTTGCTTTTGATAAGTGTGCCCAAAGTCTGTTTTTCCTCTGTGCATAATCTGTTTCTCCCTCTGTCTGCTTTTAAGATTTTTTTCTTTATCTTTGATCACAAAGTACCTTGGTATNGTTTTGAAGGTACTATTCCAGTGCTTTCTGAAATCCATGTTGCTTTTGATAAGTGTGCCCAAAGTCTGTTTTTCCTCTGTGCATAATCTGTTTCTCCCTCTGTCTGCTTTTAAGATTTTTTTCTTTATCTTTGATCACAAAGTACCTTGGTATGAATGTGCCTTGGTATCATGCCTTGAATTTTTGGGGCATATTTCTCTGATAAAATGGGAGTTGTTGTTGTTCAGTCACAAAGTCATGTCCAACTCTTTGTAGCCTCATGGACTGCAGCGTGCCAGGGTTCCCTGTCTTTCACGGTCTCCTGGAGTTTGCTCAAACAGGGACGCCACTCCTAAAAAAGTCACATTTTCCTGACCTGTCCTTCCTCCCTCAGCCACCACCTCATTTGAACACAGTTATGAGATCTGGACCTGTGAGAATCATCTTGAAATCATGAGATTACAAACACAAGAATGGAGAAGTAGAAGAGAAAGAATCTAAGTCCTTAATAACCTCACCAAGCACTGAATTGCCTACTTCTATGCTTCATGTTTGGAGAAGGAAATGGCAACCCACTATAGTATTCTTGCCTGGGAAATCCTATGGACAGAAGAGCCTGGCAGGCTACAGTCCATGGGGATGCAAGAGTCAGACACGACTTGGTCACTAAATCACCACCACCACCAGTCTTCATGTACAGGAAGAAAATAATAGCCTTTTTGCTTAATGTTTGTTCTTTATTCAAGTACTCAGTTGCATCCAAAATTAATCAGAACATGATCCTTTATTTCTCTGTGAAGTGCAACAAGCACTGTAACAGAGTAAGTGCTCAGTAACATTTCAAACAACTACTGGTCATATTGAATCATGTGTGTGAAAAAGTCTGTTTGTCTTTGAAAATATTGATAAATTTGATTTAAGAATTTTCTTTTTAATCAAAAACCTGTAGCTGACCTAAAGATCAATTTTTAAAAAGACAAACTAATACCAAATACCTACTGAAAGTACCAGACAGTGTTTCTTCTACTATGCCATAGCTTGTCAGACTTAGCTGGACAAGTACCACAAGGGAAGCCTGGTGTGCTGCCGTCCATAAGGTTGCAAAGAGTCAGACACAACTGAGCGACTGAACTGAACTGAACTCTGGTTCCTAAGTTAATTCTTAGGAACCAGAAAGGCAGTCAAAGACATGAGACATACATGCTTGAGTCATTATGTTTGAAATATATCATTCATTCATTAGGAAGGAGGAGGCAAAAGAAATGAAAATCAAGGTTAATCAGAAAATCTGGCCTGAAGGAGTTGCAAGTGTAAGCATAAAAGAAGAGGAAGGAGAGAGTAAGATAGAGAATGATAGAGAGGTCAAAACAGCTGATTCTCTTTACTCTTCTGTCTTCCAACCAGCTCAGGTGTCTTAAAAAGAAGACCTGTCTTAAGAAGGAGCAATCTGCAAGCCAGCCAGAAGCAGAGACGCCATTGATTAACCTGTGGAAAGTGCTCCTATTCATCCACTGCTAAATGCGTTCTAAGAATGCTGACTGCATTATTCAGGTGTGGCTTTCTGGGACAGAACATGATCTTGTGCTGCACGAGGACACACAGAGCCTACAGTCTGGGGAAGCTCCGAAAGTGTGTGTTTAACCTCTCTTCCCTATCACATAGACATTTTCTCACTGCTCCTAAAGAGCTGGGCTCTACTGTACTGCAAAGGGCTTCCCTGGTGGCTCAGTGGTAAAAAAAAATTGCCTGCAAGTGCAGGAGATGCAGGTTCGATCCCTGGTCTGGGAAGATCCTCTGGAGAAAGAAATGGCAATCCACTCCGGTATTCTTGCCTGGGAATTTCCATGGACAGAGGAGCCTGGTGAGCTATAGTCCATGGGGTTGCAAAGAGTCAGACACAACTTAGCGACTAAATAACAACTTCACTGCAAAAACTCAAGTATGTTTGAAAAGCTTGTTTCTTTAGTTGATTACTCCCAAGGTTTTCACCTCATTCAGTGTAGGGAATTCCATATCAGGTCCTATGTAGGAAGAATCGTTGCAGTGCTCAGAGCAGTCACCCTGAGCAGTAGAACTGAGGTAGAATGAGTAGACTCAGTCATATTTGTATCATGAAGATAGGGAGATGCAGGAAGCTGCAGTCTGGCTTGGGTTTGAGAGCTAGTTCGCAGTTGACAAGAGTCCCTCCCATCCCCACGACAAATGTGTAAATGCCCTGTCTACCCATCTCATTCCCCCTGATTGACATAGCCCAGGCTCCTTAAAGGGTCAGAATGTCATACACGTTTTTAAACAATCAATATGGTTATATCTTAAAATAGGAGAAAGAGAAGCCTTGAATGCTTCCTAAGCAACCATTTCTGTCCCTCATAGGGTTGCAGCCTGACCTACCAGGGAGGAGAGTGGCTGCTACTGGGGCATTTGGATTTCCTTCTATTTCTACTATATCCCAGTCATTAAAATGGGGGATCTCCACAGAGTTAAAGGTTATTTTACACAGGAAGCACATTCAGTATTAGTACAACAAATGTTTTCCTTTCTCCAGCCATGGAAGAACTCCACTCAGAGGGAGTCTTGATAAATCTGAGCATCAGCCCTTTCCGCTCGGACACCAATAAGTCCTGCACTTCAAAATTGCTGACCTAAAAAGGATGCTCAAGAAGGAGCAAGTTTGTTTTTTTTTTCCTTGTAAAGAAAGCAACACCAGAAGCAGTGTGACTTCCTTGTTCACTTAGATGCATGCAAAAAAGAAAAGTGAGTCACTCTTGAGTTTCTAACTTTAGCTTATAGAAACAAAGCACTGAATCATGTAACTTGTCAGGGAAGACCTAGATATAGTTTTCTCTAGATAATGTTCATATTGAAAGAGTCTGAAATTCTATTTTTGTGGTAGAGTTACGGGATTAGGGCTACAAGTGTCTACTCATCAGTAATTTTGCAGTTGAGGATGTGACTATAAAAACATTCCAGCAGAGATAACGGCAGAGCCCACAGAGCCATCTAACTTCATTGAGTCAGCCACACTCAGGCTAGAACTTCTCTGAATCCAGAATTGAAAAGGAGCTGTGAGATCAACATTAGGAAAAGCACCATGGACTCGGTCCAAGTGTTCTTGTTCGTCATGCTGTGGATGAAATGAAGGGTTTAGAAAATCACTTATTCAGTCATTTGGAAACTTAAATAAAAGCCTTTATTTGATAGGATCCAAGCTCAAGTCTTTCTGCAAACCAAAACAACTCTCTTGGAAACCTGACATAACAATTAGCCTACCCCAAATGAGTCTTATTTCCTCCCTTTTAAAAGTACTAGCCCCCTGCCCTGTCTTCAGTACTTTTAAAACTTGCTTTTATTATCTCTCACACATATGGTCTACCTTTCCAGTTCTGATGGGTTTGTATTTATTAGGTGTCAACCAACAGTCAAGCAATTATTGGTAACAATACCATGAAATAATTTTTTAAATTGTTTTAACAACCGCGCTTCCTCCCTTCACCATTCTGCCATACTGCCACCCATTAGAGTAAACTAAGCAAAACAAAGTAATTTGCTGACTCAGTGCATTCCTAAACCATGATTTGGGGAGTATCTGATGTTTGGAATGTTTGCATTACGGCTCTCCAACCGTGAGAGGATTTGTTTTCTGTAAGATTTCCTGGAGTCCTGGGATTGTTGTTGCACACTGCAATTAAATTCAGTCCCGTGTAGGGTTCTGAAGAATGATTGAACCAACGACAACCAAAAAACCCTCTTCAGCATGAGTATTCTGTCCTGTCTGCATTTGTCAGGGTCACTGTCTTTGCTTCAGGACCTTTTCCTTCCACCCTCACAGCATGAGCCTATGGACTGCCTGCTGAGGAACATCCTACTGAGAAGAACCTCCAGATCATTTCGTGAGATGATAACAGGAACCAAGGTGAAAAGAGAAGGGTGGTGTGGGGAACTTCCCTGGAGATCCAGTGGTTAAGACTCGTCTTCCACTGCAACAGGTGTAGGTTTGATCCCTGATTGATTGAATGGCATGGCCAAAAAGCAAAAATAAAAGATGGTGTGAGATTCCCTCAACCTTCTGGTAATTGACTTGGCTTGGATACATATCCTTCCTTAAAACAGTTCCCACAGAATGCCAGACCATGTGTTGAGACCTCTACCTGTGTTCAAACCTTTCAAATTAAACATTATTAATAATTGCCATTTTGCAAATGAGCAAATTAAGACTTAGAAACCTTCACTGCACTGACTGTGGTAAGTCAGTGACAGAATCAGTTTGTCAGGTTCTAGAGCTCAAGCTCAGCATCTTGCTATGTTGTAGCCACGTGTTCAGGAAACAAACTCATTCAGAAGGACAGTGCAGATAGTGGAGTGCAGTTTATTACACCGGCGGGCCCAAGGCAGTCTCCTCTTAGCCAAGGACCCCGACCAGCATTTGTGAAAATCTTTTATACCCTATGTGTACGTGTCTGAACCGACCACTCCAAGTTCCTTGAGACTTAACGTAAACCAAGGAAAAGACAACCCCAGTAACCCCATCATTCACGTGCTGTGTGCTAAATCCGAGGTTACACTCCGATAGATACAGAGTAATTTATGGCCTGTCTGGAGGTAGGAGTGATTAGTGTATGGTTTCTCTTAGGCGAAATTCAGCCACAGTGCCCTTTTAAAAACCCCAGAAATCACAATCTAGCCACATGCAAAGTAAGTATTGATTGAAAGTTTTCATAAAAAGTAGCAGAGATTTTGAAGCTGTTGGGAGGAGCACATAGACAAATGGAAAGAACCGTCATCTCTTTGAGTGGTGCTTATGCAGCGTTTACAGTGCTCACCTGATGGCAGACTGGGAGCAGCGGATGTTGCACCATCTAAGGTTGCTTTGGCTGATCACAGTGGCTCAGAAGGAGGGACCACCGCTACACAAACACACCTCTTACCGGCCACCACCAAATGAACTGAGAATGTATTTCTATCTCATCCTGTTCTCACATGTCAGTCCACAAATGACTTAGTATCACTGACAAAACCCAAATCTGAAGGTACTTAGAGGAAAAAAAGACGTTCATGCTCTAAAGCCCATTTCTTCCCTCCTTTATTGAAGCTAACATTAAAATCAGCAATATAAGAGGTGCATTGCACTCGGAAGCACTGCATTTCATGATGGTCATAGAGTACCTCCTCAGAGCTACAGTGATGACATATGGCCACACACACACACAAAAGGCAAGTTCAAAAGATGGTCTTTCCCCAAAACTTATAAGATTGAAAGACATGCCCCCCAAATGCCATTCACTTGATTCATGTACTGTCTTCAATCAAATTTCAGCATTCCATTCTAAACACTAAGAATATATTTTTAGTGTCAGTAAGTAAAGTTCCCAGCTCTCAATGTGAGGGGTGGGAAGCCTTTATCTTGGTGGGGGTTGGGCAGTGGGGACCTCCTAGCCTCCTTCAAATAGCCACCGAATCCCTTAAAGTGAAAGTACTGGTTACTTAAGGAAATAAAACAAACAGCAATCCTTTGATCTTTAGGAAGCTCTTTCTTGTTAAGGTAACATTCTGTCTGACTTTTATGTTTCAGCATTCATTGTATATTTAATTATTTTTAAAAGTTTTGTTTTAAACGATTATACTTTTTTCGTAAGTTAAGATAAACACAGGCATGCTTTGTTAAAGATTAAAAATAAATCTCACACGAAACTGCAAAGTTGGCAAAGATAATACCACATGGGGTCGGTATGTTCCAAAACACGATTCTCACGGGGCCCCTCTGAACACACTGAATTAGAATTTTTGTTCTGAAAAGTTTCAGGAAGCCCCTGACTCTAACCCACCCTTTCCTGAAACTGGTGAAAGTATGAAAAAAAGTTAACCACTCAAGTGAAAATAGAAGAGTCTCAACACTTTAGGGAGGCATGTTTTGTCTTTTAACTTGTTACTGTGTTCAAAAGTACCTTGTGATAGCTTTCAGACAGGGAACAGACTGGGATAGCAATATTAAGAGAAGGATATTTTCATCCTTTAATGGGTACGTTATCAAATGACTGCTTTTAATTAAACGAGAGTAATTACTAGATCTTGCTACACTGGAAACATCACATCCCTATTTGAGTTTGATTGTAACCTTTTATAAATAAGGGTTCCCTTTTGGAAATATCAAAATAGAGACAGGTTTTCCTTGTCGCCTCTTTTTTCAGACTTATTCCCCAGAATCTTTGACTGTTCACTTCCTCTTCCATTTTATTCTTTCTTTTTATTCCAATACATCTTTTCCTGCAATTGGGAGAGTCGAATCCATCAAGGATTCCGGACCAGGACGTCTGAGATGCTAATGCAGTTCTCAGGGCAGACAGTAGGTGGCGATAAAAAGCCTTGCCTCAGCCAGGCATCCTTGTTGGAAGTCCCATCAGAAGTGTGAGCAGTCTGATGTAATGCGACAGGAGAGAGAGTCGGGAGCCAGAAATCGTGGGTGTCTACTCCTCCCTTAGACACCCATGCTTATGACTAGGATCCCTCTTTCAAATGGAAAACTATTCTACCCCAGTTGAAAGAATTCAATATTCAGATCCAGTGAACACTCAGCAGACGGTTTTTTTTACTTTCTCAATGCACAAGATGTCCCAGCTTCTAATGTGCCATTGCTGTTTGCTAAAACTAAACAAAGGTATACACATGTGAACTCAATAACGTGTTTATTTTTAGAATTACAGGAATCCTTTATAAATCTAGCCTCAGATTTCTGGAAGGAAATATTTTCCATAGGCAATAACAAATATATGGGTTTTCTAGGGTTTCTCTAAGAGAAAAGTTAGGAAGAGCATTGCCCAAAGATGTCAAGTGCAGCTAGAACTATGGAACTCAGCTCAGAGTGGAATGCGATAAGCCATCAGAAAGGAATGTGATCTGGGTTTGCTGGAATGAAGTGGGGTTTATTAGTTATTCTTTCCCAGGACCAAAAATTGACAATTGGTTGGCCTAGATGAAATTGTTGCTATTTGGACAGGCTTGTGGGAATTAGGAGAAAGACTTAGAAAGCTAGAAGTTCAAGCACATTATTCTGGCATTGGGCCACTGCAGTCTGTGAAAAATAGAACTAAAAGCAAATTAATTGAGGGTTAAATCTTCATAAAAACTAAAATTATATAATCTTGGAATTAGAGATCATGTGTTCTAATCTCTCTCCAAAAACAAATATCCCCAGAAGAACATCTTTGAAAGATGACCTTCAAGACATTTTCTGGGACACTTTGAAGAAAGAGTTCTAACAACTTTTCAGAATACCCCACTCCATTCCCGAACCCCTGACTTTAGCACTTCTTAAACCATGGTGAGGAGCCTGACACACACAAACATATTCTCGGAGGGCTATGGGTTCTAAACGAGATGTGCATATTTTTGTCTTTTCATTTGGACAACAACTGAAAGAGAATTAATATATAAACATGCTACAGTGACCATTTTTTTCTACTTCGTAAACTTTCTGTTTATGATCAGTTTCAGGTTTACAGGGAAATTGAGTGAAAAGTATAGACATACCTTATATCCCCTGACTCCTCCACCTCCAGTTTCCATATGATTAATATCTTACATTAGTAGTAGTGAAGTCGCTCAGTCGTGTCTGACTCTTTGCGACCCCGTGGACTGTATGTAGCCTACCAGGCTTCTCCGTCCATGGGATTCTCCAGGCAAGAATACTGGAGTGGGTTACCATTTCCTTCTCCAGGGGATCTTCCCAACCCAGGGATAGAACCCAGGTCTCCTGCATTGGAGGCAGACACTTTAACCTCTGAGCCACCAGGGAAGCCCAATATCTTACATTAGTGTAGCACATTTGTTGAGCCAACATTAGTGCACTATTATTAATTAAAATCCATACTTTGTACTAGGGTTTGTTCTTTGTGTTGTACATTCTAGAGGTTCTTATTTTTTAATTTATTTTATCCAGGTATAGTTGATTTACAGTGTGTTGATTGCTGCTCTACAGTGATATGATTCAGTTATATCTATATACACATTTTTTTCATATTCTTTTCCATTTGTGTTATGAGACTAGTTCAACTTTCTTTGGGACTAATAAGCAAAGAACAGACCTGGACTGAACAGGCAACAAGTGTTGTTAATTTTAGTGAAGAAAAGTGACAGCATGCCTCACTAACGGAGGTTTGTCTGTGGTTCAGTAAAAGAAATATGTTTTGTTTGAGTCATTGCAAATTCTGCAGTGGCCTGCACCTCCAAGATAAAAACCATCATTGGTACCATATTCATGTCCTGAAGGGTGATTTTGTTTCAGCAAACAACATCATCTCTCACATTAAAATAAGGCTATTTCAATATTGTTGACATTGTAGTTTTTTGCATTTAATTTATACATTTGTAAATGTAGTTCATTAATTTAATTTGTAAATTTGTTTAGCTGTAAGTATAAGGATTTTTGCCCATAATTAAGAAATGCTATAAAGAAAATAGCTTTCCTGGTAGCTCAACTGGTAAAGAATCCATCTGCAATGCAGGAGATGCTGCTTCAATTCCTGAGCCGGGAAGATCCTCTGGAGAAAGGGTAGGCTACCCACTCCAATATTCTTGGACTTCCCTGTGGCTCAGCTGATAAAGAATCTGCCTACAATGTGGGAGACCTGGGTTCGATCCCTGGGTTGGAAAGATCCCCTAGAGAAGGGAAAGGCTATCCACTCCAGTGTTCTGGCCTGGAAAATTCCATGGAGAAATCCATAGGGTCATAGAGTTGGACACGACTGAGTGACTTTCACTTTCATAGAGAAAATACCTGGAAGTGCTATGACCGTTAAGAAGTTAATAACAAAACTATTTGAACACCTCATCCAACTCAATATCAAAAAAACAACCCAATAAAAAGCAGGCAGAAGACCTGTATAAATGTTTTTCCAAAGAAGACATACAGATGGCCAAGAGCCACATGAAAAAATGCTCAATATCGCTAGTCACCAGGGAAATGCACATCAAAACCACAATGAGATACCACCTCACACCTGTCAGAGTATCTGTCATCAAAAAGACTGCAAATAACAAACACTGGCAAGGATGTGGAGAAACAGGAACATTTGTATACTGTTGGTGGGAATGTAAATTAGTGCAGCCACTGTGGAAGATAGTAAGGGGGTACCTCAAAAAAAACAGAACTACCATACAAAATGAAAACACTTAATTTGAAAAGATATATGCTGCTCAGTGTTCATAGCCGCACTGTTTATAGCAGCCAAAATATGGAAGCAACCTAAGTTTCCATCAACAGATGAATGAAGAAGATGTGATATGTTTGTATCTACAATGGAATGTTACTTAACCATTTAAAAAGAGAATGAAATTCTGTCATTTGCAACAACGTGAATGGACCTAGAGAGTATAATGTTTAGTGAAATAAGTCAGGGAAAGGCAAATACTCTATGTTATGGCTTATACGTGGAAACTAAAAAGTAATGTATATACCCAAACAGAAATAGGTTCACAGATACAGAGAGTGAACTAGTGGTTACTAATGGGGAAGAGAAAGGGAGGAAGGGGCAAGATAAGAGTATGAGATTAAGAGATACAAACTACTACATATAAAGTAGATAAACAACAAGAATACATTGTACAGCACAGAGAATTGTTTTAGTTCTGCCAGCAGTCTAACCCACAAGCACAGCCCCTTCTTTTGTAATAACTAAATGGAGTATAATCTATAAAAATATGAAATCACTATGTTGTACATCTGAAACTAGCATTGTAAATCAACTACACTTCAATAAAAAAGAAGACATTATAGAAAAATATTTGTAAACCCTGGGGATTTGAAGAATGTTCTTTTCTGTATGAGGGTCTATGCATGACTCAGTTTAAGAAGCTCTGCTTTAAGCGTGTGCTGGTTTTTCCCCGTGTGGTTCATAGGACTGCCTCCCTGAGGTTTGCACACACTGCTCCTGGTTTTGCCCTTGGAAATCTAATCCTTTTCTACACAAACAGCCCTCTGAGTATTCAGATGTAACAATTGCCCAGTTTAAAGTTTTCTCTTTTGTATTTCAAGAGGCAGAGAACAGGTTAATATAGACTATGTATATGTCTAACCCTTGGGGGTCAACTTATACCTCTACCACCCTCCTTCCACTGATTGTATTAGGAGTGAGGCTAAAGACTTGCTTTCCTCATTTACCAGTCCTCTCAAGAGTGAAGGCAAGGTCAGCCTGGCCTGATTTGTTCTTCATGAATTCATGATGAACTTATTCTCTGAACGCTCTTGGCCGTGTCCTGGGCAGATTAAGTTGAAGGGTTACGTTTCTGTAATACAGCCTTTTCCAATTTGAACTCCAAGACAATGTTTTCCTATAACCAGTGTTCTGGCCACTCTTATCAAAGAGAATCAAGGATGGTTCTTCAAATATAACCTCAAGTCATATCCTCCAGGACCATGGTTTGATGACCCAGACCTAGGATGAAGAATGAGCCGTGCTCACTGGAAAGCCTCATGTTGCTGACAACCGATAGTTAAAGTTACTGCCTGAGTCTTTGATGCTCCAACCAAAGTTGCTCCTTTGGAGGTCGGGGTCAAGGTAGCTGGGACCTAAAGACCCTGTGGACTTGGGAGTGGTGTCAGCCAGCTGCTAAGACAGAAAATAAGGACTCTTTGAAAAAGACCCCATCCTTCTCACATGAAGGATTGTGGTCCGTCATGGACCAACAAGTGAGAGTCAACAGAAAACCTGAAGAAAAAGTACAAGTCAGTGACCTCAAGATCTGAGAGCAGGTTGGGATGAGGTTGAGGAAGTGTCTCCAAGTAGGAAGTTGAGGAAAGAGCATGGAGAAGAGTCCTGAAGCAGCACTAATATGGGTGCCCGGTGTGTGTGTGTGTGTCTCTGTGAGTGTGCGCCTGAGTGCACACATGCACTTGCACTTTCCTGTGAGACAGAGGGAAGAACTAGAGAGAAGGCAGTTCTGCCAGCAGTCTAACCCACACAACCTAACCTTAATAGAGTGGGGAAAGGGGATTAAGCATTCCTCCTTTTCAGTAACATGACTTTGATGCTCATAATCAGTTGTGAGGCCTCTACGAGAAACTACGAATTTTGATCCTTCAAAGATGGGAGGTGACTCCTGTGGGACTTCTCAGTGGTGAGGAAGGTGGTGCAGGAAGCCAGCGTCTCCACAGGACAGGCTTTGCTAATTAGGTACATATCTGGATGGACTCCTGGCTACCTAAAGACAAACCTGGATATTCCTCATATGACAAAGGAGCATTGATCTTAGAAATGAGCTGGGGTAGGTCTTTGCTCCAAGACTTACCAGTCATGTGATCCTGGGAAATTCACTTGGCTTCTCTGGAAATACCAAGGTATTTCCTCCTTGGTAAATGGGATGGTAATAGTAGCCCCAGGGTGGTTGTGAGAATTAAATGTTGAAATATACATGAAGTATTTAAAGAAGGGCATATGGAAAATGTTACATCATGTGTGATTTTATTTTACTTTTTTTAACTTGGCCTTTTCCTAATTTCCCTCATGACTCAGATGGTAAAGAATCTGCCTGCAACACAGGAGACATGGGTTCAACCCCTGGGTTGGGAAGATCCCCTGGAGAAGGGAATGGCAACCCTCTCCAGTATTCTTGCCTAGGAGGTCCCATGAACAGAGGATCCTGGCAGACTACAGTCCATGGGGTCACAAAAAGTCGGACATGACTGAATGACCATCACTTTCCTAACTTCAGAGGAAGCTGGGGAAGTGCATATGTGGCTGAGGAGAAAGGAATTACTAGAGGTGGCTCCAGCCAATCAGGACTTTCCCCTGGGGTTGTCAGGACCACTTACCCCAAGAACAGAGCGTCTCCACCTGGTATCTACAGAAAATCAGAGGAGTGCTAGTAAAGAAGAAGGGGGTGGTGGTAATGACTATAGGAGAAGCTTCGGACCGTATTTGCCACACACCTTGACTTTCAGGTGAGACACAGATACGCGTGGCTGTCCCAAGATGGCACATCTACCTGGGGGCCAACCACAGCCAAATCTAGGTCTCTCGTTTTAGTGTTACTTGCTGGTACCAAATGATTTAATAGTTTGTGTTTCCCAACTATCACGGCCCCAGTACAATATGTTCATATATGAAATTTATAGACCTTAGACATCTTAAAGAACAAAGTACAGCTATCACAAAAACACCAACAATTAAAAAGTCACTCTAAATAACAGTACATCCTATTTAGAGCATGTGCCACTGGGCTACTTGGTCATGATTCTCTCAGCTGTCTTCATCTGAAGTATTCTACTTGTCTTGTTTGACCAGAGAACTTTGAGTTTCTTTAAGAACACATATTTCCCCTGGTACACAGCTTCAGCTTTGAGAGCTTGGACAGAAATAAGTTAGCTATTTGTTGCCAACTCACTTGTTCCATTTTTCTTTTCTTTCTTCCTTTTTAGTTTTTTTTTTTGCTGCACTGCACATAGGATCTTAGTTCCCTGACCAGGGATGGAACTCATGCCCGTTCACTGGAAACTCAGCATCTTAACTACTGGACCGCCAGAGACCCCCAGGGAAGTCCCTCACCTGTTCCATTTTGAAGCAATGTAAATATCGTCTATCAGAGGAGTAGATTATGATTCCATTATGAAATGTTATGTGGAAACTAATCTCATAAGGATATAAGACTGTAGCAACAAGGAAGTCTAGGTAAGTGTCATAATAAATGTCAAGTGAACAAAGCCATAGAGGAGACACTCTGGGTCCACCCATGTCTCTAAGGGTTTTCAGTTGTTCTAACCAATTTCCACCCACCAGGCTGAACTTCTCTGAATTGGGGAGCTCTTCCCCAAGTACCCCCAGTTATGGACACACACACAGTTGAGAAACTGCCTCCTCTTTTCCACCCCACACCAGTCCTTAAGCAGTGGCCCTGGGTAGTCGATGGACAAGTACCCTACCTCCAGTACCCCTTTGAGCTGCATGTTTGGCAAGGTGTTCCCAAATTTCCTTGGGGATTAAGCTTCTATCGCTTGATAAGGGTGCTCTTCATTGGCTTCTCTCCTTCACTGTATGGATTCCCCATGCCCCCAGTGGTACTGTCTGCACTCCTCAAATAAACTACCTTGGCATGACTACTTTGTCTCAAGATCTGCAGCACAGGGAATTGTAGACACATCCCTGTTTGTCCCTATAGACGATGTGTGCATACACAGGCCAGGAGGAAAGGGACAAACAACAATGGCAGGAGTTTGAGGATGGTGAGAGCATGTTAGATTTTTCTTCCTTCTGTTTTCTAAACTTTATGTCCAGTTGTTATATGAGTGTAAACATTTTTTTCATATTTTTAAGCAATAGTAAGAACATATGTGTGCCTCAAATTCCTATGCCCAGAAAGTTTGCAAACAGACATGAGAAATAGCTGTTAAGGAAATGGGCTGCCCACAGCATGGTCTGTTGCAAGGAATGCAAGGGTGATAGCACAGGGGCCAGTGAGGTTTCTGAAGCCAGCCTCAGTCTGGTGCACAGGTAACATCTCCACCAAGTCAAAGTTTACCTTGTTTAGTGCCCGAAGTGCAGCAGCATCTATTTTTTTCAAAGACCAAACTGGATAAATGCAAACATATTGTATTCATTCCTTTTTTTTCTTTTTCTAAATTCCAAGTAACTAAGCATTCTCTTTGGAAAGTTTCTTCACCGGTAAGCAAAATCATTTGTGTTTTAAAATCGTGGTCTGTAGTTTATATGATCAACTTTTATTTTACTGAGCTTGTCTTCCATGTGAAACCTATTTTTAACCTGAAGAGGTGCCTCTAGATACATAACAGCAGACTGTAGAAGTGAACATTTTACTTTATTTTCCCACCATTTTCTTCTTTAAAACTTCTAATGGGGAAAAAAAACAAACAACAACAACAAAAAAACACAAAACATACAGGCATGTGCAATTGATTCTACCATAAAGGGAATTTAGGCCCCAAACCAAGAGCTAAAGGGATTGTAAGGTGTAAAGCCAAACTATTTGGACATGTCATCTCTGAGATAAATATTGTACCCAACAAATTTTTTTGAAATGGGGAGGAGTGGATAACTGCTGGATTCAAGAGGGTAAGTGATTTTATTTGAAAGGCTAATTAAGTCAACATACAAGTTTTTCTTCTCCTATAGACAAAGTGAGGGTGGGGTAAAATGAGGAAGGAAAATGTACCCTTTACCTCCTGTTATCTCTTTCTCGTGGGAAGGCCGATAGAAGCTGTAGAACATGCTTTAGAGCTAAAGATCTAGGTGCAGATACTGGTTCAGCCACTTACTGGCTGGGAGGTCTTTGGTGAGTTCTTTAACTTCTCTGTGCCTCNGTTGGCTGTGCCCTCCGCAGGGCCAGGCCCCACACGGACAAAGCCGGGGGCGCGCCCGGGCGGCCCAGCCCCAGCGCAGGCTGAAGCTGTAACAGGCTGGAAATCTCTTTTGTCAAAGCCTGCGCTGCCTCCAACCTCCTTTAATTAAAGACAATTAGTGCTTTCAGCCCCTCTGCACAGCTCAGCTCCCCTGTTTGCAAACACACAGCTGCGGGAGCTTTGTGGGCACCACCCCCCCACCACCACCGCCGCCCCCAGTCCCGCTTCCCTAGAGACACACAGAGGTGCCTTTATTATCAGCACCAAGGCTGCAGCACCAAGAGACAGGCGCCTCCGCTCAAGAAAGAGAAGGGAGCGCTTCCCAGAGAGGCTGGGGAGCGTGAAAAGCCAAGGACCCTGGGGTGGCCTGGCACACGTGGGCCATGGGTCTTGCTTTTCGAGAAATTGCCTGTGGGTGCCAAGCCCAGTTGGGACACCAAAGAGGGACTTGACACCGTCCTTTCTCCTCCTCTGCTTCTTAGAATTTGAGCCACCCATGTGTTTTCTCCCAGAACTCTGTGTCTGACCTGTGTCTGATTACAGATGCTGGCCCTGAGTGCTCCCTTAAGAAGAAAGGAAAAGGGAGAAATGACTTTTACTGAGCACCTGTTCTGTGCTGGGGCCCTGGCTAGACTCTAACTGCACAGCATAATTCTATTATAGTAGACAGACATGCCAAGGCTCAGAATGGCTCAGCAACTTGGCAAAGCACAGCTAGAAAGTGACAGAACCAATGGTCAAGACAAGGCCTTCTGAGCTGAGCATACTGGTTGGATCTCAGCAAACTGGGAGCCCAGCCTCTTCTTAGACTTCAAACAGTCATCTGGTCTAGCTCTCCACTTGCCTCGGGCCCCAGGGACTGAGCCTATGCCAAGTGCCAGGCAATCTTGGGCCCCCTCTGGGTGCTGAAAAGAATGTAGACACAGTCATGGCCTCCAGGAGCTCCTAGTCGAAGGGGAGCTGCTGTGAACAGACCCGTGCACAGTGGCAGCACCCTGTGATAGCAGAGGGCTTTGCAGACTTTTCTAGCAGTGTAGGGGACCTGGGTTTGATCCTTGGTCGGGAAATTTGATTCCACATGATGCAACTAAAGATCTTGTATGCTGCGATGAAGCTTGAAGCTCCCATGTGCTAAAACTAAGACCCAGCCCAGCCAAATGAATAAATATTTTTCAAAAGAGGACAGTTGGCAAGAGCATTGTAGGCAAAGTCCAGGCATTAAGAGAGAGCCAATTTCAAGAAAGGTGAATGGTTACGGCAGAAAAGGGATCACTAAGCCCACTGTGGATAAGGGGACAGAGGCCCAGGTGGTCTGAGTGACTAGCCTAAGGTCACACGGCAAGCAAGTGTTGCAAAGGGGGCCTGACCTCTGAATGCAATACTGCAATCAGCCCGTGAAGGTCTTCCCCACTGGACTCTTGACTCTAGGGGGAAATCATGTCTGTTTTTGCTCACTTTTATAGCTTGGGACCTTGCCCAGTCCTGACCTGGGCAGGAGCTTAATAAATATCTGCTGAGTCAATGAAATGGCCCAGTGGAGGCCTGTGAGAGACTTGCTGGCCTCCACTCTCCCTTCTGAGGTTCAGGACAGACATCACCAATCTATCACCACACTTTTCTGCTCAGTCCAGAAAGGCTGCAGGCAGACTCCCTGGAGCTGGTATATGTGATGAAATCACTGCAGAGTCAAGTCCAGGCTCACAATTTGCAGATGAGAATTTCCAAGTAGGATGTTTCCAAATGGGGAGGAAGGTACAATACTAATGATAGTTCAACGTTTACTGAGTGATTTTCACATACTAGGCACTGTTCTAAGCTCTTAATATATACTTAAGTCCTACAGCACTCACGACATGGGTATTTTTCTTCTTTTCATTTTCCAGAGGGGGAAGTTGAGGTACAAAGAAGTTAAGTAACTGACCCTAGAGCATATGTGGGTGCTAAGTCGCTTCAGATGTGTCCAGCTCTTCGTGACACCTTGGACTGTAGCCCACCAGGATCCTCTGTCCATGGGATTCTCCAGGCAAGAATACTGGAGTGGGTTGACATGCCCTTCTCCAAGGGATCTTCCCAACCCAGGGATCGAACCCAGGTCTCTTATGTCTCCTAAACTGGCGGCATGTGGGTTCTTTGCCACTAGCCCCATCCTCAGTTCAGTTCAGTTGCTCAGTCGTGTCCGACTCTTTGCAACCCCGTGGACTGCAGCACACCAGGCCTCCCTGTCCATCACCAACTCCCAGAGTTCACTCAAACTCATGTCCATCAAGTCGGTAATGCCATCCAGCCATCTCATCCTCTGTCTTCCCCTTCTCTTCCCGCCTTCAGTCTTTCCCAGCATCAGAGTCTTTTCAAATGAATCAGTCCGTCGCATCAGGTGACCAAAGTATTAGAGTTTCAGCTTCGGCATCAGTCCTTCCAATAGGTATTTAGGACTGATTTCCTTTAGGATGGACTGGTTGGATCTCCTTGCAGTCCAAGGGACTCTCAAAAGTCTTCTTCAACACCTCAGTTCAAAACCATCAATTCTTCGACGCTCAGTTTTCTTTATAGTCCAGCTCTCACATCCATACATGACCACTGGAAAAACCACAGCTTGACTAGATGGACCTTTGTTGACAAAGTAATGTCTCTGCTTTTTAATATGTGATCTAGATTGGTCATAGATTTTCTTCCAAGGATTAAGCGTCTTTTAATTTTATGGCTGTAGTCACCATCTGCAGTGATTTTGGAGCCCCAAAAATAAAGTCTGCCACTGTTTCCCTATTTGCCATGAAGTGATGGAACCGGATGCCATGATCTTAGTTTTCTGAATGTTGAGCTTTAAGCCAACTTTTTCACTCTTCTCTTTCACTTTCATCAAGAGGCTCTTTAGTTCTTCTTCGCTTTCTGCCAAAGGGTGGTGTCATCTTCATATCTGAGGTTGTTGATATTTCTCCTGGCAATCTTGATTCCAGATTGTGCTTCATCCAGCCCAGCATTTCTCATGATGTGCTGTGCATACAAGTTAAATAAGCAGGATGACAATACACAGCCTGGATGTACTCCTTTCCTGATTTGGAACCAGTCTGTTGTTCCATGACCAGTTCTAACTGTTGCTTCCATTTCTCAAGAGGCAGGTCAAGTGGTCTGGTATTCTCATCTCTTTCAGAATTTTCCACAGTTTGTCGTGATCCACACAGTCAAAGGCTTTGGCATAGTCAATAAAGCAGAAATAGATGTTTTTCTGGAACTCTCTTGCTTTTTCGATGATCCAGTGGATGTTTTTGGCAATTTGAACTCTAGTTCCTCTGCCTTTTCTAAAACAAGACTGGGAGCTGACTGTGGCTCAGATCATGAACTCCTTATTGCCAAATTCAGACTTAAATTGAAAAAAGTAGGGAAAACCACTAGACCGTTCAGGAGTATGACCTAAATCAAATCCCTTACGATTATAAATAAGTGACATTACTTTACTTATGCAATTATAAGGAAGTGAGAAATAGATTTAAGGGACTAGATCTGATAGACAGAGTTCCTGATGAACTATGGACAGAAGTTCGTGACATTGTACAGGAGACAGGGATCAAGACCATCCCCAAGAAAAAGAAATGCAAAAAAAGCAAAATGGCTGTCTGAGGAGGCCTTACAAATAACTGTGAAAAGAAGAGAAACGAAAAGCAAAGGAGAAAAGGAAAGATATACTCATCTGAATGCAGAGTTCCAAAGAATAACAAGGAGAGGTAAAAATAAAAAGCCTTCCTCAGTGATCAGTGCAAAGAAATAGAGGAAAACAATAGAATGGGAAAGACTAGAGATCCCTTCAAGAAAATGAGAGATATCAAGGGAACATTTCATGCAAAGATGGGCTCAATAAAGGACAGCGCCACCCTAGAGCACACATTACTACTTTGCAAGGCCAGACTCCAAACCCAGGGAGCCTCGCCCCAGAGTCACACCCTCTGTTACTATGCCTCACTGCCTCTACTCCACTAGCTGGGGCCTCCTGGCCCTCAGAGCTGGCCGGCCCCAGGGCTGGTGTGCCTCCAGCCTCGCTATGAGACCCTGGCTTCCTCCCCCACAGTGGAGACCCAAAAGCTTAGTCAGAGCTGGCAGCGCCAGGCCAGGCCTGGGATCCATCTGCCTTTCGGCAGCTCCAGGCCGGCTTCCTCCAGCCTGGACAGCTTCCCAGTGGTGCCTCTGCAGGCCCTTTCAAGTCCCCTGGCACCCCCAGCCCCACTTCCTGCGACCCCTGGCCCTGGCCTGACCCGCTCCACTCAATTTCCCAAGATGAGTTGCAGAAGCTGCAGGGTCTGTGTGCAGAGTCGGGGAAAATTAACGAGCTGCTCCCCGGCAATTGGCGGTTTCCAGGCACCAGCTGGCCTGGAGTATTTACTCGGCACCCTCAGAGCAAGACAATTAAGTGGAGCTTAGGCCGGGGTGCGGAGATGTCTACAGATCAGATGGAAACCCTCCTAAGATGTTTTTCCAAGGGATCAGTGCCTGAGAGCAAGTTTCCGGGGAACTGGGGTCTTTATTCATTCTTATTAGTATATTACCTAGTAATATGTTTATATATAACATATACATATATAGTCATTCAATTTTTTCTTTATCTGGGTTGCCATGTTGAATCCTCACCTTTTCTCTGCAAGATAGACATGGTTATTGCCATTTTACAGATGAAGAGACTGAGGCTCAGCAAGGTTAGGGGACATCTCGCAGGTCACACGGGGGAGGTAGGATTTGAACTCAGATCTGTCTGACTCCAAACTTCTGCTTCTTGCCATAGAATAGGTCTCTTTTCTGGTCTTTGAACAGACATAGCCCTGTATTAGGCACCAAGGTTGAGCCAGAAGCAAGAGTCGATCCAATATGTGCTGTGTACCAACTCTGTGCCAGGCATAGAGAAGAGTAGGAAGGTGAGATCCCTTTCCTGCCTTGGGGAGTGCCATGTGGGAGGTGTGTGTGGTACAGAGCGAGATTCCAGGAAGATCTGGCCTACTTGAGTCAGTTCTGATGATAGGGTAGAGCTTCATGGAGTAAACAAACCTCGTTTGGGGCTTTGAAGGCTGAATAGGAGCCTGCCAGATAAAGATGGGCCAAAGCGCATTCCAGAGGGGAGAATTCAGCATGGATACCCCAGTGCTTTGTGTGCTGGGGAAGTGTTCAGAGTTCAGTCTGGTGTTTGGTGAGATGTTGAGGCGGGGCAGAAAGGGGAGGAGAGAGAGCAGAGCAGACAGTTGGGACAGATGACAAAGGACCCTGAAGGCCTGGCTGGGCAGGTGTGACCTTGTGCTTAGTCGCTCAGTCATGTTCGACTCTTCGAGACCCCATGGACTGCAACCGACCGGGCTCCCCTGTCCATGGGGATTCTCCAGGCAAGAATCCTGGAGTGGGTCTCCATATCCTCCTCTGGGGGATCTTCCCAACCCAGGGGTCCAACCCAGGTCTCTCGCATTTCAGGCAGATTCTTTACTGACCAAGCAGTGACCTGGGTACTAGCCAAAGAGAAGAGGCCCAGGAGACGGGGCAGGGGCCTGGCTGCCCGTGCCATCCTATGGGCACCCCCCACCCAGTACACACGGCAGGGGCTCCCCATTCCTCTGACCCTTTCCCTGTTCCCTGGGCTTCATGATGGTCTCATGGTGGCATGCTTAAAGGGANATTTAATATGCTATTTAGGTTAGTCATAGCTTTTCTTCCAAGAAGCAAGCATCTTTTAATTTTATGGCTGCAGCCACCATCTGCTGTGATTTTGGAGGCCAAGAATATAAAGTCTGTCACTGTTTCCATTGTTTCTCCATGCCGTGATCTTAGTGTTTTGAATGTTGAGTTTTAAGCCTACTTTTCCACTTTCTTCTTTCACTTTCATCATGAGGCTCTTTAGTTTCTGTTCACTTTCTGCTATAGGGTGGTGTCATCTGTGTATCTGAGATTACTGATGTTTCTCCCTGAAATCTTGATTCCATCTTGTGCTTCACTCAGTCCAGCATTTTGTATGATGTACTCTGCATAAAAGTTAAATAAGCTAGGTGACAATATAGAGCCTTGACAAACTCTTTTCCCAAATTGTAATCAATCTGTTGTTCCATGTCTGGTTCTAACTGTTGCTCCTTGACCTGCATACAGGTTTCTCAGGAGGCACAAAATGAGATAAAATATGTCAGAATAATTTAAAATGTGTAAACCTCTATAAGTGAAAATGTTAGTCGCTCAGTTGGGTCCAACTCCTTGTGACCTCATGGACTGTAGCCCTCACCAGGCTCTCTGTCCCTGGAATTCTCCAGGCAAGAATACTGGAGTGGGTTTCCATTCCCTTCTCCAAGGGATCTTCCTGACCCAGTGACTGAACCTGGATCTCGTGCACTGGAGGTATATTCTTTACCATCTGGGCCACCAGGGAAAACCAAACCTCCATACATTAATTTAAAAAAAATTATTCAAAGGATTGACTTTTCTAGAGTCAATTTTAAATATGATGACTACTTGGATTCAATATTTTTAGGTGGGCAATCTTTTCAAAACACATAAATAGACAGTAATAAAATCTACAAATTTTTTAAATGTTTTGAAAGTCATCTTGAAAGTAATTATAGTTCTTACTGAGAAACCCAATTGCAGTTGTCCCTCGGTATTCTGCAGGGAGGAATTAGTTACAGGACCTTCACCACAAACATGCCGCAGTCATCCCAGCTACCTCCCAACTAATAGCAAAACCTAGATGCTCAGGTCCCTTGTGTAAAATGGAGCAGTACAGGACCAAAGTAAGGGATGGTTGAATCCCCAGGTGCAGCACCCAGGGATACAGAGGACCGGGTGTACTTTCAAGCAATATGTATCAATACACTCCCTAATATCTAATCACCCAGGTNTCCATTGTTTCTCCATGCCGTGATCTTAGTGTTTTGAATGTTGAGTTTTAAGCCTACTTTTCCACTTTCTTCTTTCACTTTCATCATGAGGCTCTTTAGTTTCTGTTCACTTTCTGCTATAGGGTGGTGTCATCTGTGTATCTGAGATTACTGATGTTTCTCCCTGAAATCTTGATTCCAGTGTTCTGGGGGCGGATATAAAGACCCAGGGTGCGGGTGCGGGTGCAGAGCCATCAGGGCCTGGAGGAGGGGTCTGGATGGGCTTCTGGGGAAGGGAAATGTTCAGGCTGCAGAGGAGGAAGCTGCTGTCCTTGGCGAGTGATGAAAACCAGAGAGGCGACAGAAATGACCAAAGCCAGCGGCTTGCAGAAGCAGGAGGACACTGGCACAGCCCACAGGGACTAGGATGGAGAAGCTGGGCAACAGGGCGGGCTGCGTGAGGAAGGGTGGGGACTCTGAGGTCTCGGGGCTATCTATATTCCGTTGAAGATGTCCTGGAGACCTTGGTATGTGACTTACTGGAGAGCAGAGGCCAGGGCAGGTGCTGAGTTTGGAGGGTTGTGGGCAGTGCAGGGTGATGGGAGGAGCAGAGGGCTGGGCCCTGTGTGATGAGAAGGATGGGGTGCTTCCCCAAGAAGTACGTAAGTCACTTCCGAGGGGTCTGTCAGCCCTCCCAGCACTGTCTCTGAGCTTGCAATGCTGAGAACAGAGCCAGGACGCCACTAGCTCACTTTTCTTGCATTTAATGTGTAATGTGAAAGTTATGATTCTCTTTAAAGCACTGACAAAGGAACGTCGCTTACGCACAAGAAAGAGGCATGGGATTTGGAGTCTCCCAAACTCAGATTAAAATCCTAGCTCTGTAAAGAAAATGTGGTCTCTACACACAATGGCATATCATGAAGCCTTAAGAAGGAAGGAAATTTTGACTCATGCTACAACATGGATGGATCTTGAGGACATTATTCCAGTGAAAGTATCCAGTCACGAAAAGAAAAATCCTGGGTGTGATTCCACTCATAAGAGGTATTCAGAGTAGCCAAGGGCATTCTGTGTGGCTCAGTGGTGAAAAACTCAGCTGCTAACATAGGAAGTGTGGGCTTGATCCCTGGGCTGGGAAGATGGCAACCCACTCCAGTATTCTTGCCTGGAGAGTCCCATGGACAAAGGATACTAGTGGAGCCTGGTGGCCTATAGTCTGTGGTTTCACGAGAAGTTGGACGCAACTGAGCGAATGACCGTAGACTGAGTGACATAAACAAGTATATTTCTCAAGTCTGAAATCAGGGTGCCAGCATAGTTGAGGACCCTTTTCCAGGTTTTAGACTGCCAACTTCTTGTGGTATCTTCACAAAACAGAAAGAGGGCTACTCTTTACAGGTGCTGCTGCTGCTGCTAAGTCGCTTCAGTCGTGCCCGACTCTGTGCGACCCCACAGTCGGCAGCCCATTGGGCTCCGTCATCCCTGGGATTCTCCAGGCAAAAACACTGGAGTGGGTTGCCATTTCCTTCTCCAATGCATGAAAGTGAAAAGTGAAAGTGAAGTCGCTCAGTCGTGTCTGACTCAGCAACCCCATGGACTGCAGCCTACCAGGCTCCTCCATCCATGGGAGTTTCCAGGCAAGAGTACTGGAGCGGGATGCCATTGCCTTCTCTGACTCTCTATAGCTACGGGGTCACAAAAGAGTCAGAGACACCTGAGCAACTAAATAACAATAAGAAGAGTAGTCAAACTCATAGAAAGTAGATTCGTGGTTGCCAGGGGCCTCAAGGAAGGGAAATGGGGCAAGAATACTGAAGCGGGTTGCCAAAACTGATCTAGAGTTTCAGTTTTGCAAGATGAAAAAATTACAGAGATTTTTTTGCACAATCTGTGAATAGAGTTAATGCTACTACACTACCTTACAAAGAGTTTAGATGGTAAGTTTTATGTGTTTTTACGACCGCCCAAAAAAAGAAAGATCCTAGATAAATCTCCCAATGGCTGATTTATTGACCTCGACCTCATACAAACCAGCAAATTTCTTAGTCTCAGTTTCCTCATCTGTAAGATGGGCATAGAGCACCCACCTCAAAAAGATAATATGAGGATTAAATGAAGGCATGCATGTGAAGCTCCTAGCATAATACCTAGCACATGAAAAGCCATTTTTTTGTCACTAAGTCACATCCCATCATTTTGTGACCCCATGGACTGTAGCCTGTCAGGTTCCTCTGTCCATGGAATTTTCCAGCCAAGAATACTGCAGTGGGTTGCCATTTCCTCCTCCAGGGGATCTTCCCAACCCAGGGATCAAACCCGAGTGGCCACATTGAAATCAAATTAAGTTAGTCCCCCTATTGTCAAAGCCTGGATGGTTTTCTTTTAAGACCAGTTTGCCTTTCGCAGCGTATTGCAGTGCAGCCCCCACAGCACTGCGGATGAGATAGTCAATTAGGGAACCTCCCGAACCGTGGCACCTAGAGATTTGTGATGGAGAGTCCCAGCGATGACGGAGCCCGGGGGGCTGCCGTCTGTGGGGTCTCACAGAGTCGGACACGACTGAAGCGACTTAGCAGCAACACACAAAGTATCCCAGCATTCCTGTGCTTGATCAGAGGTGGGTCCTGAGTAAAGAGGTCACCCTTCCCATTAAAACAAGCCGGACATAATCTCTTCTGACACCAACTGGGCAGAATTCCTATGCCACTGGTCAGAACAATGAGTTTGCAGATTTTCTGGTAGAGAACCTGTCTGCAAAGCAGCAGTAAAAGAGTGGCAGTTATTGGGCGTGCCCACGGCAGAGAACATACCTCCTTAGGAATATTATGACTGAATGTTTACTGTATAATTGAAATTTGAGCAAATCCCATGCAGAGACCTAAGGCCAATGTGGAATATGCTTTGGAGAATCACCAGAATTTAAAAACCCAAGATGCAGAGGACTTCAGACGGGACCAGAATTTTCTGTGAGCTGCCCCTGGCTAATGGCTTTTCTTACCCTTTAGAGAGAAGAATTTGGGAGTTCATGCCAAAACTCCTCTCTGTATCACATACAGTTTGTTGCCTAAAATTTTAAGTTAGTTAGAAGTACCTGGATTGGTCTCATTTCCTAATGTGGCTTCAAGCTTTCTCTGTACTTTTGTTATCTTCATGAAGTCGTGGGTCACAGACTGCTACCAGCTATTATTACAGCAAGATACCTGCACAGGGTGGACCCCTTCTGACTCTTGCAGTTAAAATGTTGGTGCCCGGAGTTTCCAGGTAAGCAGCAATGTTGTCTGGGTGTGCATCCTGTAACAATAGCGTACCACACCCAGAAAGACAATATGCCCAAATATTAAACGATCCTACTCAGGCACACTGTGTCACGTAGGACACGCATCTTAAGATGTCAGGGCCCTCAAGAGGGTCAGTCAGATTGACTTCCTATTGCTCTCAACTTTCTCAGGCTGTTTCTTTCTTTTTTTTTAGGTGTTCCATGGTCTGTCCCCGCCTTGACTGACAGCATGGTGGAGGGTATGGAGCAAGGGGCTTTGGCGTCGGGTCACAGTGAGGTCAAGTCCCATCTCTGCCCCCTTTCCTGACTGCGTAAGGCTGATCCTATTCCAGTACTTAATTTTTTGCAGCCTCGGAATTCCTTCTGAGGAATTTTCTAGAAACTACTTCAAGTCAATGAAGAAAATTGAGATGGTATGGCTGAAGGATGCCTGTAGGGTGCTGCCTGGTCCATAGGAGCTGCCCCAGGGCGCTGGCCCTGAGGCCTGGAGCCATTTCTCTGATGAGCCGTTTTCCTGTCTTTATATACCATTTGCCTTCACCAGTTATTTCTCTCTCTTTACCAGAAGGCTGACCGGGTCCTTCATTTCAGGACCCTCCTCAGTGATATCCAAGGATGAGTCTGGCTTGCCAGCATCTCAGCATTCTCTAATCAGGCTCCTGTTGGGACTTAGCTCTTTTTCCTCACACTTCCCAGGGTTTTGTTTTCTGTTCCCACCCTACGTGTGTGTGTGTGTGTGTGAGAGAGAGAGAGAGAGAGAGAGCACGTGTGTGTTTTCTCTTCTGTACCAGTATCACTTCCCAGCCCACGCCCCGCATCCCATTTGTTGTCAGAGGCCCAGCAGGACGGGTCGGCCCCTACGTGCGCTCCAGCCCGCCTCTCCTCCCACCTCTGCATCCTGCTTGGAACTTTCTCCCGAGTAGCCGCTGCTCATTAACTCGGCCTGAACCCTGGTCTCACGGCTACGTGTCCAAATGAAAGGGCTGCTGAGACCACAAGGATCTCCCTGCTTCCTGCGGAGAGAAAATCAATCTTTCCTTTCCCTTCAATTTATAGTCAACTTCCTCCAGGAAGTAGGTGCTCTGTATTTTATACCATGTCAAGGTACCAGTTAAATCCTGGAGTTCTTATCTGAGAATTGAATGGAGGATTTCAACAAGTGCTCCGAAGTGGGTTCTTCTCCCTTGGTCCTGTTCATATAATTTTGTCCGGCTCACAAGCATCCTGTTTGTTTAAAGTGCATCTCTGTGATCTGCTGCTTCCCCCTCATCGATACCATTGAGGATGAAGCAGTCTACAGAGTTTATTTGTTCTGTCTTATGCTGAAAACAAGAACATGGAACTATTGGTGACCAGGCCTGCCCTGACATTTGGAAACCACACCACAGGCTCTTGGTCCCCCACCATGAGTCCTGGTAGAACCTCAGGGGTAGCTGTGAGGGTCTGATAAAGCCCAGGGCCTGGCACCCTGCAGCTTTTAAAGAGTGAGCTGAGGCAAACTGCTGCGAGGAGACTCAGGAGAGCAGCTTGTTTATCTCCACTTTCTCCACGGACATCTCTGGACACAGATGGTTGCTGTTTTGTTTTAATGAATTTTGATTCCCCCCCCCCCCCCCCCCCCCCCGTC
>SJYV01012075.1:205036-221730 GCA_006410875.1 Neotragus pygmaeus | reverse complement strand
TTTTTTTTTTTTTTGCGTCTGATTTACAATATTGTTTCTGCTGTATGGCAAAGCGATGCATAGATTTTTATGATGATTATAGGTAATATAATGTAGGTATAGTACACATACTATTCACTTTGTGTGAATCCCCCACAAAAGCCTCCAAGGCAGGACTGGGACTCCTAGTTGACAGTGAAGAGGACAAAATTTGAGGGAACTCTCAGCTGGACTTCAGTCCCAACTGCTGGTGAAGGTGGCTTCAGTATTAACTTTGTAGATTATACATCACAAATATAACCCATGCTCATCGTAAAAACATCCGAATAACAGAAACATTTAAAGTATGTAAAGCAGAAAATGATGGGCCTGACTCCCCGGAAGGAGGTGAGCGGGGATTCCCCGGTCAGGGAACTGAGTTCCCACAAGCCGCATGGTGGAGCCAAAAAAACAAAATGGGTACCACACAGTTTAACTTTTAGTACATTTAAGGAAGGTTAGAAGTGATATATGTAAAATGCCAGGCAAATGCTGAGGAAGGAGGATCATGGTTATTTCTAATAGACTTTTAAATTTCTAGGGTATTTTTCTTTCTTCAATTACCAGAATACTGTTTTTCTCCTGATTTGAGCAAGATTGGCTATACTTCACAGAGATACTCTACAAGATGCTTTATTTTAATAAATTCTCAGTGGGATTCATTCCTGTCTCCTTTTTTTAAAGTCAGCGGTTTTCACGTTAGAATTACTTGGGAAGCTTGGAAAAACCTCAAATTAGGCCATACCACAGAGCATCAGAATCTCTGTGGGCAAGACCTAAACCTCTGTATTTTTCTAAAGATCCTCGGGTGACCTCAACACTCAAGCTGAGCAAAGAATCATCACTTTCTGTGATGCTGTAGGTGCTCTCAAGAAATAAACAGGCCAGAGGAGCATAGGTTTTCATTTGCTCAATGTGTTTGTGTTAAAGAGTTTATTACCTTTCCTCTTTCAATGGAGTGCAATTAATATTTAAATACACATGCAGAGGGAATGCCAGATAAAATTAAATCAAATTTGTTGTTGTTGTTCAGTCACTCAGTCATGTCTGACTCTTTACGACCCACACAGACTGCAGCACATCAGACGTCCCAGTCCATCACTATCTCCCGGAGTTTGCTCAAACTCATGTCCATTGAGTGGGTGATGCTATCTAATCATCTCATCCTCTGTTACCCTCTTCTCTTTTGCCTTCAATCTTTCTCAGCATTAGGGTATTTTCTAATGAGTCAGCCTTTGGCATCAGGTGGCCAAATCATGAAGGATAGATATTTTTATTATAAGACAACTTTAAAGAATATTTATTTTTAAAGTATTATTTTAGTTATTTATTTGGCCATCCCTCAAAGTATGTATCCCAAACCAGGGCTCGAACCTGTGCACTGGAGGCGTGACGTCTTAACCACTGGACTGCCAGGGAAGTCCCTTAAAGAAAATTTAGAAAGTAGGAAAAAGCATGCAGTCAAGCAATTCACAAATAATATCACCAAACTTTATATTATCTATAAATCTCTCCTGGTGTGCTAGCAATGCAGCATTTAGTTTTTCTGTAAATAGATTTACAGTATGTAATTATCCTGTCAGATGTTAAAATTCTTTTACATTAGTGACCAATTAAGGAATGATTACATTATAGAGAAATTTGGCTTTGGGCTCTGAAGGGGCAAATTCGATGCCGTCTCACCTTGGTCATCATGGAGAGTCTACATTCCCTCAAACCTTTTTGCCACTTTGATTTCACCTCCTTTTTCAGAATGGAATAATGCCATGGAAATGTGCAGGTGATAACAAGGATGGGTTGGAACAGGGAGGAGAGGAAAGTCATGGCTTCCACGTGTTACTGTGAAGTCAGGTTCTGTAATTTGTTCTTCACAGTGAGAACCGCACTTATTAAGAAGCTCTTCACAGAACCTGTGGGAAAAGCACCAGCACTGGGTGGCAGCGGCTGCCAGCAGGGGGGAATCACGTAACTGGGGGAGAGGGTTCACCCTGTGCCCTTCCAGACCATGTTAACTGGTTTCTTCCCTAAAAGAGCAGATGCAGAGTTTAAAATAATCTCCTCTTTTTTTTTTTTNCAAGTAGTATCATGTATCAGTACTTCACTCTTTTTATTGCTGGATAATATTTCATTGTGTGGGTACACATTTATCCTTTCTTGGTTATTTCCACTTTTTAGCTATTTCCACTTTTTAGCTCTTAATGCTACTATGAACACTCCTGTACAAGATGTTTTGTGGACATAAGCATTCCTTTGTCTTGGGTGTATACATGCCTAGAATTGGAGTTGCTCAGTTGTTGGATAACTGTACATCTAACAATTTGAGAAACTGTCAATTTGTTTTCTGAAGAGGCTGCAGTTTTACATTCTCAGTAGTAGTGTATGAGCATTCCACTTTCTCCACATCCTCCCTAACACATCACTGTCTTTTTTATTTCAGCTATCCTAATGGATGTGAAACAGTATCTTATTGTGGTTTTGATTTGCATTTCCCTAATGACTGATGATTTTGAGCATCTTTTGTTGCTCATCTTCCATTTGTGTATCTTCTTTGGAGAAATTTCCATTCATACTTTTTGCCCATTTTAAATAAAATTCTTTTTACTATTGAGTTGTAAGATTTCTGGATTCATGGGACATGTGATTTGCAAGTATTTTCTCCTATCATGCATGTTATATTTCTGCTTTCTTGATGTCCTTTTAAATAACAAAACTTTTAAAATTTTGATGAAGTCCAATTTATTTTTTGTTTTGTTGTTGCACTTTTTATGTTATTACTAAGAAGTTTTGCCTAAAGCTCCATAAAGTGTTACTCTTATGTTCCCTTCTAAGAGTTTTATAGTTTTAGCTCTTACATTTAGATCTCTGATACATTTGGAGTCAAATTTTGTGTGCAGTATAACAAACAGGTCCATCTTCATTCTTTTGCATGTGAATGTCTGGTCGTCCTAGCACCATTTGTTGAAAATAATATTCTTTCTGTGTTGAACCCTCTTGGCATGGAATAGATTTTTAGGTATCCTACATTTTCACTCAATGTTACCCAGATTCCTTTGAACATCTGTTTATTTTCAATAATTTCTGGCCCCATAGCTCAGCACCATGGCTAGGCCCTCCCACAAGTGATCCTCTATAACATGTACACTAATGTATCTATAACCCAAAGAGAAGCCACTCTCTAATCTCCATGTATGTTAGTCAGGGTAGACCACACAGTGTTACTAACATCTCCCCACATCTCAGTGGCCCAACACAATAAATGTTTCCTTCCCTCTCTCATCACAACCAATGTGAGTTGGTTGGGGGGGAGGTGTCCACACAGTCACTCAGGACCCAGGCTCTTTCAGTCTTATGCCTCTGTGCCCCTGTGACCTCTTAGTCCTTTCCCAGGTCGGAGGAGCGCGTGGGAATTTTTAAAGGGCTAGGCCTGGAAGTGGCACACATCACTCCTGCCCACTTGCCATTCCCCAAAACTCAGCCACATCACCCAAGGGGCTGCAAGGGAAACTGAGAAATCAGACTTACTGTTTGCTGGGAGGAAAAGGAGACAGACTTCAGTAAACACACACACAGCAGTCTCTCCCATACCGTCTATTTTAAGAATTGTGTGTGCTTGTGTGTTTACTTCTGACTTCTGCTCAGAACCCTTCACTTCCACCCTCCTTCTTCCACATTCCTTGATAGAGGAACGCCTCTCCTCTCTGGAGGCTCATGCTCAAGTCTGTGAGCCCGCTGGAGGGAAGTTGCCTGGTTGAAGAAAGATGGAGGTCTCTGTGAGCGGAAGTGGGGAGCAGGAATGATGCAGCCGCAGTGGGACCTGCAAATGAAGAGGATGGAAGCCAATTTCCTAAAACATGAGCTAAAGGAGATCTGAAGCTTACGTGAAGGCAGAGCCTTGGGCACTGGGCGTGCTAAGGTTACCTTCTGCCTTTATGAACTTGGCTCTCACAAATGTCCATTGATAGAATGTCATAAACTGAGGGATTGCGAACAAATGTAGCATGAAGATTTCTCCACTTCAGAAAGAACTTTTGGAAGTTAAATTTTATAGCCCTCTGATCAAACTGTCCTCTTGTCTTAATCCTGTGAATCACAGCTTTTTTCTTATCTCGACTGTATTCTTCTGCTGAAACTCAAAACCTTTCTGTGACTTGCCATTAATGGGAATGGAGAAGAGGCACTCACGCTGCCCCTAAGGGAGTCATTTAAAGAATGAAGAGAATTTCAGTCTTTCCTCAGCCATCTGCTGTCCACATTATGAGTCCCAACCTCTTTGACTTTGGAAAGGCTCCAGGTTCCCTGCTGCTCACTCTAAGTTGGGGCCCTAAACTGAACCAGTGCCCATGGAGACATTTTTGTGCTTCTGTAAGGGCTGACACTGCTACCAACTCTCCAGGAGCCTCACCCACGGATGCCACCCGTCTCTTTTTATGGGTCAGTGGTTGCTTTAGACTAATGTTGGCTGTGGTTGGGTGGCTCCTTCCCTCTACAGCCAAGATCCTCTCTGTCCTTTGAACTCTTTCTCAGGACACACCCTTAACCTGAAACACCCCTTTGTGTCTAGCTCGAAACCCCCCACCTACCACTATTCAAATAATCCCCAAATCAGACTTCTCTCCCAAAGCCTTTCCCAATCAGCTGGACCAAGGAGGTAACTTCCTACGCTACCCCACCCCCTCCAAAACCCATCTTGTCTGGACTTGCCATGTACACAAGCACACGGAAAACTCTTGCACCATTTCCTTATTAATCCCATTTCACTAATTAACACATTTGTTATTTGTCTTGGGCTGGTTGGCCCAGTCGTAGCTGTTAGTCTGAACCAGTGAGTTCTGTCTGACACTAGAAGATTTACTAGAGATCATTTCATCCTGTTTACAACTGTTAATAATCGTGTTCTGCTTTCGGGTCAATAATACTTGATTCAAGTCAAAGATACTTGGTTTGGGATCAGGTCAAAATCACAAAACATCAGAACTCAAGTGACGCCTTTAGCTCCGAAGTTAACTAAAGGAAGGAAAAGGAAAGTTGAGTGAAACCAACATTTATTTTTATGTCCTCTGCCCTGTGTTTGGTACTTTAAACATAGTGTCTTATGGGTTTTCACCTGAACCCAATAGGAAATATATCATTGTCCTCATTCTTTAGATGAGGCTCAGAGAGGCTAAGGGCTTCCCAGGAAGCACAGTGTAAAGAATCTACTTGCCAGTGCAGGAGACACCAGGGACACGGGCTCGATCCCCATCTCCAGAAGATCCCTTGAAACAGGGGAGGAAATAGCAACTCTCCAATATTCTTGCCTGGAGAATCCCATGAACAGAGGAACCTGGCGGCCTACAGTCCATAGCGTCGCAAAGAGTCGGACATGACCGAGCATGCACATATGCATGAAGAGAGGCTAAACAGTACATCTAAAATCAAACCATACACCCATGGCTGATTCGTGTCAATATATGGCAAAAACCACTGCAATATTGTAAAGTAATCAGCCTCCAATTAAAATTAATCAATTAAAAAAAAACTAAAAACGAAATAAAATCAAGCCATAAGTTCTGGAATCAATATGCAAATCCATATCTGTTTTCTTTTTAAAATTATTTTTGGCTGCACTGTGTCTTTGTTACTGCACATGGGCTTTCCCTAGTTGTGGCAAGCAGGGGCTACTCTCTAGTTGCAGTGGGTGGTCCATGCCTGTTTGAATTTATTGGTTCTTGTGGTTGCCCTAAGCATCTAGAGCAGGTGTTATTACTTGCCTCACTTAGAAAACATAGCCTTAGACCTCCCTCTAAATGTATATGCTGCTCACAGGGGAGAGAGAGAGGGTAGCAGTGAAAATCCATCTCTTATACTAGAAAATTAATTTCAAATAGATACACTTCTGATGATGAGTGTTATAGTTTCGTATAGGTACAAGAAAGATAGCAGGTATAATGAAACATGTATAGACATTGTACTTTTTTCTATATGATGGCTCAAAGTAGTATTTTCATGGAGAGAAGTCATATGGATCATAAGAACATAATTAGGGCTCAGTTCTTTTTTATATGATCGCAAGAATGGATTGCTCTGGGGAAAGACACAGGGTACTATGTATGGACTAAGAAGCCTTTAAAGAGTCCTATCTCTGCACGCCACTGGGCTTGACATGTTGTTTTGCAGCCTGTAGCAGTGGACCGAAGG
This sequence comes from Neotragus pygmaeus, assembly GCA_006410875.1. NCBI lineage: Eukaryota > Metazoa > Chordata > Mammalia > Artiodactyla > Bovidae > Neotragus > Neotragus pygmaeus. The sequence continues at coordinate 215,535 of SJYV01012075.1, read as the reverse complement.
ATAGTCCAGGTGTGTGAAAAGGGTTTTAGGAAAGATTCTGTTAAGGCCACAATGCAAGGACTTCTGCTTCCTGATTAGCAACTGAGAACACTGTTGGGACATGTATATGGAGTGTATTTTATTTCTGGTGAGGCTATTTCTGTCATCCATCATGTGTCTTCCTCCCGCCTCCACTTGCCTCTCAAGCACCTCTTGGGAAGGTGGAGAGATGAGGGGCAGGAGGACATCGAGGGGGAGCATTAACAACTCTTTTGACTTCTCCTGATGGTTTCACCTTTGGATTTTCAAATTCTTGAAGGTCTAAATTCATTCATGCTGCATGTAAAATTTAATGATCACTTACATGTTTTAGCTCATTTTCACTTTAAAATAGCAACTAGATTTGAGAGAGAGAGAGACCCTGAGCAAGAACTACCAGTGAAGCCTTTCCCAAATTCCTGACCGACAACAAGTATGAGATAATAATGTTTTTGCTGTTTTAAGTCGCTGAACTTGGGATCATTTGCAATGCAGCAGTAAGTAACTAATACAATTACCTACTAGACAGTAAAGGATTTGCCTGCAATACCAGAGACTTGGGTTTGATCCCTGGGTCAGGAAGATCCCCTGGAGGAAGGCATGACAACCCACTCCACTATTCTTGCCTTGAGAATCCTATGGACAGAGGACCCTGGTGGGCTACAGTCCATGGGGTCTCAAGGAGTTGGACGCAACTTAGTGACTAACATTAGTTTTACCTAGAAAAGAGATAAAAGTTCTGAATTAATCTCCATCATATTTTGATTACATAAAATATTTAAATATATTTGTCTTAGATACCAAGTCTATTTTCTTTCCTAAAAGGTAAAATATAATTTGCCTTTTGCATATAGGATATTTGAAATAAAAAGTAAATGAATAATCAAATTTTACATCTTGTGTGAAACATGTCTAGCATCATGAAATGTATGTTCCCTCTAACAAATGAAAGTAACGAATCTTTAGTTTGGTTTTTATGCAACAGATATTTATTTTTAAATGTTTTAGAAATTGTAGGGAGCTAAGGCATTTAGCTGAATAATGTGTCCATAGGGACTTCTAAATTTTCTTCAAGCAAATCCTGGATATATATATGGCTTGTGGAGATTCCCTTGGGAATTCCCCTAAATCCCACTGTGCTTCTGGGTCCAAGCTATGCTGTCAGTAAGTAGCGCTGAGTCACCGGGGATTGAGGCAACATGGTGTGGCACTGCTTTCCTTCCACCTGTCTCTACCTTCTTTTACAGCGTCAGGAGATGCATATACATATATGCAAATGGTCTTCAGAATCATACCATTACCTAGATATTACAAACTTTGACTTTCAAATACGTCTCCATTTCCAAACAGTTTCATCTTCTTTACCTGCAACAAGATTCACCTAAGTCATCTGAACTCTTGAAGTACTGTCATAGTTATTAAAACATAGTCTCACCTTGGAGGGCATGTCAATGGCCAACAATATAATTTGTACAATAGACTTATTTTGATTGTGTTCTTAATGGTACGATCTCTACCCCTGTTTTATAGTCCTCTGTTTTTAAAATACTTATTTATTAATTTGTTTGGCTGTGCTGTGTCTTAGTTGTGACATGCTGGATTGCTTAGTTGCAGCACTTAAACGCTTAGCTGCAGCGTGTGTGGGATCTAGTTCCCTGCCCAGGGATCAAACCCAGGTCCCCTGCATTGGGAACCTGGAGTCGTAGCCCCTGAACTATCAGGGAAGTCCTTCTTTCTTTTCTTTTTTTTCTTGTGCTTCTTTTTTACTTTTGAGAGAAATCTGCCTTTTGTACCTCCAGTATCCTTTTTCCTCTTTTGTAGAGACTTCTGAATCTTGAGAAGTTAAAAATCCAGTTAAGATTTTTGTTGCTCAGTAATGGATGAAATGTGACCTTATTTGTCTAATCTCAACTTTAAAGTAGCCATACCTGTGTTTTCTTTGGAAGCTTCTAAAGCTTCATTTTAAGTTTATTTATTTATTTATTTTTCCCCCTGAGCCTTTTTCTTTGCTTTTGACCTGAAGATACATTTTGCACCTTCAGAGCTCTTTCTCTTTCCCCTGTCCTGACTTCAGAGAACCTGGGTACTTCAGCTTTGTCCTGATTTCTTTTGGGTGTACTTTCTGAGGTTCAGCCATCTCCAGATCGGAGCCCCAGGGGCTGGTTTTACAAAGCTCTGGCTGCTTCCTTATTGGATTATTTGGCTCTGACATAGAACTTTTCTTCTGTAACAGAGCTCCCATCCATCCCATTTCACTGGAGAAAGACATGGCAACCCACTCCAGTATTCTTACCTGGGAAATCCCATGAACAGAGGAGCCTGGCAGGCTACAGTCCATGGGGTTGCAAAGAATCAGACATGACTTAGTGACTAAACAACATCTACTTAAATATTAAGTAAATAACTCACCAGCTACTCTTAGGACAGGAATGGGCTTCTTGTCACTGTCTAAGGGAATATACCAGGTTTTCTTCCTGCTTCCTCAGGTGTTTTGTTAAGAAACTAAAATGGTTCCCGAAAACTTGTTACTATTTATAACACTGACTAATTTGTGTGTGTGTGTGTGTGTGTGTGTGTGTTTCTTTTCTTTTTAGGCTTACCTAAATAATTTGCTCCTTGTTCTATTGTTTCAAATTTCATAAAAGCAAATCCCACAGGGATATCCAGTAGACTTATATAAACAACATTGTGATGTTTCCCAAATACTCTTCAATTCAGCTGGGATTCATGTATTTTTGGAAAGCAGCTCCTCAGACAGATTAGAAGCAGTGTTAAATATCTAAGGACTTAGTGGTCAACTATATTCCTATAAAACTTTTTTTTTAAAGCATGTAAAGAGTAACTTGTAGACTAAGCTTTTCATCAGTCCTGTATCTTACAGGGGCAATACATTTTATTTTATTTAAAAAGTTGTTTTAAATATATATTTATTTTAATTGGAGGCTAATTACTTTACAATATTGTATTGGTTTTGCCATACAAGGCAATAAATTTTAACTTGACTATTAATATATATAATCTACATCTATCCTTATATCTATCTTTATCATATATATACATGCATATCTATACCATAGGCATATACATTCTCCTAACCTGACAAATACTTTTAGTGTTTTATTATAAGTTGCAAATGGAGATTAAGAACTCAACTTTTAGAGTCAAATGGAGCTGGAGTTGAATCCTGGTTCCCTCATTTACTAAGGTAACTTCTCTGAGCTCTGGTTGCCTCTCTGTGGAGACAATGATGCAGAGCCTAAGAGACTGTTACGGGAATTATGTGTGATAACATCTACAAAATGGCAATCCACTCCAGGACTGTTGCCTGGAAAATTCCATGGACAGAGGAACCTGGTAGGCTACAGTTCATGGGGTCGCAAAGAGTCAGACACGACTGAGCGACTTCACTTTCGCCATAATAATAGGGCTTCTCTGATTTAGTGGAACATTTAACGGGGCTTCCCAGGTGGCACTAGTGATAAGAAAGCTGCTTGCCAATGGTGAAGACAAAAGAGAAGCGGTTCTATCCCTTGGTCCAGATGATCCCCTGGAGGAGGAAATGGCAACCCACTCCAGTATTCTTGCCTGGAGAATCCCATGGACAGAGGAGCCTGGTGGGCTCCAGTCCATAGGGTCGCACAGAGTCGGACATGACTTAAGTTGACTCAGCAACATCTACAAAGTACTTACCTTTGAAAGTGAAAGTGTCAGTCTCTCAGTCATGTCCAATTCTTTGAGACCTGATGGACAGAAGCCCGCTGGGCNGTCCATAGGGTCGCACAGAGTCGGACATGACTTAAGTTGACTCAGCAACATCTACAAAGTACTTACCTTTGAAAGTGAAAGTGTCAGTCTCTCAGTCATGTCCAATTCTTTGAGACCTGATGGACAGAAGCCCGCTGGGCTCCTCTGTCCATGGGGATTCTCCAGGCAAGAATACGGGAGAGAGTTCTTGCCAACCCAGGGATTGAAACTGGGTCCCCTGCATTACAGGCAAATTCTTTACCGTCTGAGTCACCAGGGAAGCCTTGTACCCAGTGGTATTGGCTGTTCTCTTCTTTGCTGGTTATTAGGTTTTTTGACTCTTCCATGTGCATTTGTTTTCTGCTAGGAAAGATACATTCATAGTAAGAAATGTATTTAAGTATTGCTCTGATGATTGATTATACCAAAGCCTTTGACTGTGTGGATCACAATAAACTGTGGAAAATTCTGAAAGAGATGGGNCAGTACTCTGGCCACCTCATGCGAAGAGTTGACTCATTGGAAAAGACTCTGATGCTGGGAAGGATTGGGGGCAGGAGGAGAAGGGGACAACAGAGGATGAGATGGCTGGATGGCATCACGGACTCGATGGACATGAGTCTGAGTGAACTCCGGGAGATGGTGATGAACGAGGAGGCCTGGCGTGCTGTGATTCATGGGGTTGCAAAGAGTTGGACACGACTGAGCTACTGAACTGAACTGAACTGAACTGAAGAGATTCTTTCATAGAATATAGTCATTAAAAAAATAATCAAGTTTATTCCAGTTGCCAGTTTTACACATCACATGAAATCCAGACTCTCCCTACTTGGAATCCTTGGGTTGGTGGAACTTAATCACAGACTCAATTTGGCCATATCTTACATGGAGCTTTTTATCACGTGTTCATTCATTCAGGAAACAAAGGAGAGAAATGTCAAGGTAATCAGTGGCAAAGAGTGGATATGCTTAACTTGACCCCAGCCCCCATTCTGTCTTCTGTCTACAGGTTTCCCAGATGTTGTCTGATGCCATCTGAATATGGAGAAAATAGCAGGAGAGATGGCCAGGAGCGGTTGTGCCATTTGGGCAGGTGCGTTTACTCCATTTGATATAGAAGGGACCCTGGATTACATGGGTGTGTAGGCAGCTCAGTAGCTGTCAGAACATAAGCTTTCTTCAGGGATCTCACCCAGGGTTGCTGTGGTGGAGACTGTGGCTGGGGAGAAGACACGCTCAAGCTGGAGCCTGACTTGCCTGCTGGGGAAGGGCCAGCTGAAGGCTCGTTTGGAGAACCCACGGATGTGTTCCAGGAGGCCTGGTGGGCAGCCCCTGCCACACAAAAGCCAGGCTGTGTGGACAGGGAGGGGGCTGTTCTACCCAGCATGCTCCACCCTGCCTAGATCCAGCAGGCCAGGTGCAGGGGAAAGGGAGAGAAGGGAGAGTTTGCAGACCATGTCCCATCCCCTGCATTGTACCATTGAGGGTCGAGGAGGAACACTTTGAGAAGACTATACGGTTACTGTTTTTATTTTTTTTAATTTATTAAAATTTTTTTGTCCATACCATGAAGGTTGTGGGATCTTAGTTCCCCAACTAGAGACTGAACCTCTGCCCTCTCAATGGAGGCAGAGAATCGTAACCACTGGACTGCAAGGGAAGTCCAAAAGTTAGTATTTGTGTGTGTGTGTGTGTGTGTGTAAAATGTCAGATATAAAGGTAGAACAGAATAGAATAGTATCTCCTGTCAACCAACTTCAATAGCTATAAACTCGTAGCCAACCTTATTTCTTCTATACCCTCCAACATCCTCCCCCCTCTCCCCCCAACTATTTTGAAGCAAGCCCCAGCTATTATACTCTGTCACCCAAAAATATTTTAGTATCTGTCTCCAGAAGATAAGGGCTTCAAAATAACCACTAGATTCCTGAATGTTCACAAACATTCCCTGATTGTCTCATACATTTTTATGGTTTACGTGAATTGACATCTGAATAACTCCATGCATTGCTGTTGGTTTTTGTCTTTTAAGACTCTTTTAATCTATGGTTTCCTCCTCCTACTACTTTTTCTTTCTCTGTAATTTATTTATTGAAGAAACTGTTGTTTTTCCTGTAGAGTTTCCCACAGTCTGGATTTTGCTGATTGCTTCCATGTGACACTGTTTAATATATTCCTCCATTCCTGTATTTTCTGTAAACTGGGAGTTAAATCCGGAGGATTGATTGGATTTAAATTGATTTTATTTTCTGGCAAGACTATTTCATAGGTAATGGTATATTCCTCCTCAGGAGGGGAGTGAGTTGCTCAGTCGTGTCCGACTCTTTGCAACCCCATGGACTGTAGCCCTCCAGGCTCCTCTGTCCATGGCATTCTCCAGGTCAGAATACTGGAGTGGGTAGCTGTTCTCTTCTCCAGGGGATCTTCCCAACCCAGGGACTGAGCCCAGGTCTCCCGCATTGCAGGCAGATTCTTTATCGTCTGAGCCACCAGGGAAGCCCTCTTCCTCAGGAGGAATGTAATATCCAATTGTCTTTCACTTTTTAAAATTGTGGTTTAAAAAAAAAAAAAACTTGCCATCCTAACCATCTTAAAGTGTCCAGTTTAGGAGTGTTAAGTACATTCACACTAGTGTGCAGCCAATCTTGCAAAACTGAACCTCATGCTTATTAAATAATAGCCCTCCACCTCCCTCTGCACCAGCCCCTGGCAACCAGCATTCCACTTCCTGTCTCTATGAATTCGACTTCAGTTTCTCCTTTTAAAAAGGCAGAACTCAGATTCCAGAGAGAGATATGTGTGAAGGGTCCTATGGAAAACCAGCTAGCCTGCACGGAGGACATGTGAGCACAGGCCAGCAAGACCTAGAGGAGGAGACGTCCAGCTAACCTAGAGCAGCATTTTGGGAATCCAGGGATAAAGCAGAGACCACCGAGTAAACAGGATGCTTTCCACTTACAGCTGCTGCAACAGTGAGACAGGGAAAGCCAAGGAAGGACTGGGAGAGGAGTAAGAGTCCAGTGCCCCACGCAGAGAAGCACAGGCCAGTGGCTCCTGGGACACCCTTAGGGAGCAGAGAGATGCAGGCTGGCTTCAGAAGCAGCTGTAAAAGGCTCAACCAAGGGGACTCTGTCTCCCCTTTCACAAAGGCCGAGCGATGAAAGAGCACAAATGTGTCTCCCCGTCCTGACTCGGAACGGGATGCGTTGTTGGGCCCTGATGGCCCGGCTCAAGGCAGTCCCTTTGGTTTGGAATACTTGGCCAGTCCTGCTACAGCTGGTGCCCAGGAAGGTAGGGCTGGATGGCCCTTCCAGAAGAGAGGCTGCATCCAGCTCACTTGGGCCAGTCTTGCAAAGGTTGACGATCTGAAGAGCAGGCGCCAGTTGCTGCGACCAGCGTCTCAGGTTTTGTAGTCCTGGTGCAGTCCCCTGGGAGACACAGGCTGAGCCCCTTGATTCCTTCCTTAAGAGCCTGTTGTAGGGGGAGGTGTGAGAGGAGAGTGCATTTGTTCATTCATTGTGCTCATATGGGAATACTAACATATGAATGTTCGCCACCGTGCCAAATGACTAACGTTCAGTGTTGCAGACTGGTTTTTCCCTTTTTATTGAAGATCGTTTCCACACAGTATCATCTTGGTATATCATTGTTGTTCAGTCACTCAGTTGTGTCCAGCTCTTTGTGGCCCTGTGGACTGTAGCACTCCGGGCTCCCCTGTCCTTCATTATCTCCTGGAGCTTGTTCAAACTCATGTCCATTGAGTCGTTGATTCCATCCAACCATCTCGTCTTCTGTCATCCCCTTCTCCTCCTGCCTTCAACCTTTCCCAGCATCAGGGTCTTTTCTAATGAGTTGGCTCTTCGCATCAGGTGGCCATAGTATTGGAGCTTCAGCTTCAGTCCTTCCAGTGAATATTCAGAATTCATTTCCTTTAGGATTAACTGGTGTGATTCAATATTTATATATATTTCAAAATCATCACCATACAGAGTTATTATAATATTGCTATGTTCCCTATGCTACATGTTACATCTCTGTGACTTATCTATTTCACAAGACTGTTTTTTATTTTCATTTCCAGTGATTTATCTAGTTTCTCATTCTTGTCATGCCACCTACTAGCTGCATGGCTGTGGATCAGTCATTCCCTGTCTATAAGGAAAGTAAACAATACCTATGCCATAGAATTGTTTTATTAAATGAAATTTTATGTATGAAGTTAATTTATCCACAATGTATAACCAAAAGTTTAAATTTTATATTTATCATTAAAAAATACATTTTATCAAATTATCAACAAAGTCCTCCAATGACTTTTCATTGCCTGAGAATAACATTTAACTCTTTACCTGACCCAAGAGTATATGGAATTTGGCCCCCACCTGAGTATCTGGCCTCATTCCTTAGAACCGTACTGCTCACTTTCATACACAGACTCTCACCACTGAACTGATAATCAACTTCTGCTCCTCAGTCATTCCAGAATTGTTCCCACCCCAGGGCCTTTGCATGTTGTACTCGGCCTCCAGGCTGGAATGCTTCTCCCCTGGCTCAAGCCTTCTCTTGAGTCTGCTCTCAACTCAAATATTATTTCATCATATCTAATGCTGTCCCCTGAGCTGTTGACAGTCTCTGTCACAGTCAACTATTCTATTTTTTTTTTTTTTGAAATGATCACTCTCTTATTGAATGAGGATTTCATAAATATATTTTACTTATCACTTATGTTCCCTGCCAAAAGGGACAAAAGACTAGAATTTTGTCTTCTCTATCTCTCATCTAGGGTAATGCCTGGCTCAGAGGAGGATTTTAATAAGTATTTGTAGAACAAGCTAATTATTGTTGAAATTGTTAGACTTTTCAGTGTCTTATTCTTGGAAGCAAAATACATTTCAAACTTAATAATTTTATATCCCAAAGAATATGATTCTTCAGGCCTATATGTGTTTTTTTAATTAAAAATTAAATTTGTGCTGAACAGGTCAATTTGTAATCTGCTTTTTTTTAAATCAATGACACTTAAATGTTTCTTTTATAGCATCATTTTTCATGGTGATGTGGATATACAATAGGTTATTTAACCAATTCCCTGTGGTATACATATTGAGAAATTCTGGGTTAAAGGGCCATTGATTAATATCTCAAATTTCCCTCCAGAAAGACTGTGGCAATTTACATTTCTACAAATGGTATAAAAGAGATCCATTTATTCTGAACAGTTTCCAGTACCAAATTTATCATTAATAAAATCAACAAAATGCTCATTTGATCAGTGAAAACGTATCCCATTGTTGCTTTAGTTTGCATTTATTTAATTACTGGTGAGTGTAAACTGGTTTCCTTTGCTTTTTATCATGTTATATTTCTTCCCTGAGGAATCGTTGCCCCATCTGTGTGTGTGCTGGGAGGGTGGAGTTCATTGCTTTTACTGATTTTCTACTGTGGTGTTTATCTTTTATTGATTTACAAGAGTCATGTTTTTGACCTGGGAGATTTTTGCAGAAACTAGCTCCTGTGGTCAGTGATTTTTATTTTGGCCAGCAAAAAATTATTTCTGTTATTTTACTAACACTCTGCAGGTTATTGCATCCAACAGGTATGCCTGATACACCTGTGAAGTCTCCAGCACCGTGCTTCATTTTACTTTCTATATCAGAATTATTACTAAAGTTTTTTTTGTCTTTTTTGTTGGTCTAATATTCATATCATCTGAATCAATTATTTTCTGAAGGACTAACATCTTCTAGTGTGTGTGTGTGTATTTTTTTTTTAACTCAATCAGAGACAGTATCTGCATAAAATTTACCGAAAAATTCTTCTTCATTCAAAATTTTGTGATGCATCATTTTTGAAAATTTTATAGTGATAAACTTGCATTTATAATGTATACAAAGTTGGAACAAAAACCTAATGGAGCAAAATGTGAATGATAGCAGCAATCATAAGTTGCATAATGAATCCTTGATCAATTTTAAGCTCTAACAACTTCACATGATGATATTAATTGTATTACTCTCTAAAAATGCACTGATACTTCTCCAGTGAAAAATGTGTTAAGGCAATTAACCTTTGTCACAAATTGCAAATATTTCCTCCACCTATTGCTTGCCTTCTAATTCTCATTTTGGGCCTGAGGCCATATAAATCTCTAGTTAGGCTTATGTCCCAAAACCTCAGCCAGCCAGAAGGGAATGTTTACCTTGGTGACACTTAAGTCCCAGTCTAGGAGGCCTGGCTCCCTGGACAACACCAGGCCGGGCCAGGGCATCTGAAGCATCAGAATAATTCAGAACTAATGTTTCCCAGAACAGGGCTTTGCTGGTGGTCCAAGTAGTTAAGAATCTGCCAGCAAATGTGGGAGACACAGGTTCCATCCTTCCCCCAGTAAGACCCCACATGCCACAGGGCAACTAAGCCTGTTTACCGCAACAACTAAGCCCTTGCTCTGCAGGTACCGAAGCCCACAGGCCTAGAGCCCAGTTTCCACAAGAGAGGCCACAGTGATGAGAATCCTGCAACGAAGAGGAGCCCCTCTGTCCACAACTAGAGAAAGCCCGGGTGCAGCAATGAAGACCCAGCACAAACAGAAAAAATTAATTAATATCTTTTAAAAAAGATTCCCAGGACAATCTCTAAAACAACAGGCTCTGTTTACTTAATGATAGGCGTATGGACTACCCTTTGCCACTGACCCAAGATATTTAAAATTTAAAGTAGTAACTCTTAAAGATCCCAAG
>SJYV01012075.1:180312-199032 GCA_006410875.1 Neotragus pygmaeus | reverse complement strand
GATTGGACTGGGGGTCGGGGCGGGGGAGGGGGGCGGTCACAGAAAATACGAGAGGGACAAAAGCACAAACAAACCCATTCAACAAAATGACCCCCTTCACACCGTGATGATGTTGAAAGCTGCCTGTTGATGAAAGCCTGTTGTTGTTGTTGATGTTCAGTTGCTGACTTGTGTCCGACTCTTTGTGACTCCAGCAGACCAGGCTTCCCTGGCCTTCACCATCTCCCAGAGTTTGCTCAGACTCGTTAATCAAAAGGAAACATTTAAATTAGTATATGAAAGATGACCAGTACTTTGAAGCAACGTTTACAGAAAATTCTAGTTTTACTGCTTTGTATTGAATGCTACAGTTTCCACGTGTGTTTGTTCATTTAATCTCCTTTGATCTCTTTTTTTAAGCTAATATTTTTAGATGAGGAAACTGAAGCCCAAAGAAGTTAAGCAGCCTGCCAGAGGGACCCTGTGGTAAGGGACAGAATAAGAACAAGGACCCAGGTGTGGTTTGGCACAGAGCAACAGAAAACGGAAGTGATATGCCATAATCATGTAGTTTTAAAGGCTCTCTCAAAGCAAAATATATCTACTTTAAATCTGCATTGTTTTGTTCCACTTTTTTCTCTGAGTAGTACGTATTTCATTCCTTCACACACATCATTTTTATGCATGTTAACTAAAGCATTTTGAGAAATCTGACACATTTTACCTGGTTGGGAAAGTTTATTTTTATTTCAGCTTTTTTGATATGGGATATAATTCAACCAAAAAGGACTTTTTTTCACTAGATTGGTTTGGTTCACACACACACACAAAAAAGGCAAAATCTAGAAATGAGGATAGCTCAAATGTATCTACCAAATTGTGAGTACTTAAAATCATTATTTAAAAACAAAACAAAACAGGGACCCAAGAAATGTCTTGGTTCCCATTCTGGAACCCCTCCATGACGTGGACAGAGGAGCCAGGTTGGCTATATATAGTCCATGGAGTCACAAAGAATCGGACACGACTGAGTGACTTTCACTTTCACTTTCCATGACGTCACATACCCAGAGTGGGTGAAAGAAAAGAGGGATTGAGAAAGTTATTACTCTGGGGCAGCTCCTACAACTTGGCTGGCCAGCCTCATCAGAGGAGTAGTGAGGATGGAGTGATGTTTTTGCATTTTGGCAGTAGGACCACTTGCCTTCACCTGGGTTGTGTGTGACAGCTTTTGTGTAACAACTCCATTTCATATGTGGAGCTCTGTCTGTAACTGAACCATGTGTGTAGGTGCTAAGTGTCCAACTCTTTGTGACCCTATGGACTGTAGCCCACAGGCTCCTCTGTGACACCAAAATGAAGCCTCCTGGATGGAAATGTACGAGGTTAGAGAAGACAGTGCTAGGCAGCCAGATGCCCAGGAGACAGTCGTGAGGCTGTGATGCCCTCCAGGCGGGCCCCGCCGAAGTCAATCAACCGCATTTGGAAGGCAGGTCCCCTGAGCTGCACAGTTCAGAGGGAAATTCAAGATTTAGTTCAGTCCTGAACTTAACTTCTCTATTGTCTACTACAATTAGCTGCCTCTGTGATCTTCAGATGAACCCAGAATCCATCCATCTTCTCCCAAGCTCAGCCCAGTCCCAGAGAGTAGAGAGGGGAATGGACAGATCAGATGACTCTTTCTTGGTCAAAGCTGGGTCTGGGCCGAGGCACTGGGGAGACTCTTGGTGTTGCTCTAACCCCACGCTGGTGAAACCCCAAGCCCTTCTGCTGACCCCAGATTAGCCCTGTGTGCTTGGTTGCTAACTTGGGTCTGCTTTGTGACCCCATGGACTGCAGCCCACCAGGCTCCTCTGTCCATTGGATTTTTCAGGCAAGAATACTGGAGTGGGTAGCCATTCCCTTCTCCAGGGGATCTTTCTGACCTGGGGATTGAACCTGGGTCCCCTGCATTTGCAGGCAGATTCTTTACTGTCTAAGCCACCAGCAAAGCCCCAGGTTAACCCTACTCACCTTAAATTCCTGTTTGAATGTGTGCCTTCTCTCAGAGCAGACCTCAGACTAGAGAAGATCCACTAAGGTGTTTAATGGAAATCTGCCAGTCCCAGGCAGAGTTGACTCTAGACAGGTCCACACAAGAGAGAGAGAGAAAGGCGAGGAATCAGCTGGAGATGGGGTGGTTTGTAGGAGGAAGGGAAAGACTTGTTTGTATTTGCCCTGAGGCCAAGGGATTTGATCAAGAAAGCTTTCACCTGGCATGGAGGAAGGAAAAATGCTCTGGAAAACCCGTAGAACCAGTTACTGCAGAGGTGGCAGGAAGGAGGACCCTGCATACTGCCCCATATCAATAGATTGAAACAAGTGGGCATTCTAGTAGAGTGCTAGTCGGCTTGGAATACACCGATCCTAGTCAAAAAGGAAGGAGGACAGGACTATAGGCCTGTACAGGATCTCAGGCTAGTCAACCAGGCTACTGTGACTTTACACTCTACTGTTCCAAACCCCTATACCTTACTTAGCCTCCTTCCACCGAGGACTAAAGTTTATACTCTCCTAGATCTCAAGGATGCCTTCTTCTGTGTATGCCTCACCCCAGCGTCACAGCCCATCGTTGCCTTTGAATGGGGAGATCAAGTCGGGGGCACCAAGCAACGGCTCATCTGGACTCCCCCACAAGGGTTTAAGAACTCCCCAGCCATCTTAGGGGAACCCTTGGCTTCTGACCTGAACTCATTTCATCAGGAAGAGTATGGATGTTGGCTCCTACAATGGGGATGACCTGCTGCTGGCCGCCGAGACCAAGGAAAAATGCTGGAAAGGGACAAAAGCACTGCTCCAGCTGCTGATGGAAACAGGTTACCGGTGGTCGAAGAAGGAGGCACAGATCTGCAAGGAGGAGGTAAGGTATCTGGGGTTTGTTTTAAAGAAGGACACAAGGGTCCAGACCCTAGCTGGGTCCTGTATACTGATGGCACTAGCCTGATAAAACAAGGACAACGGCTGTCAGGTTAGCCAAAGCGGAAGGGCCATCAAGTCTGAAAAGGGATGGTGGGAATTGCCAAGTGGCAAATTGTTGGTACCAGAGGAACTGGCACACAATCTGGTAAGCCAAACACACCAAGCAACCCACCTAGGCCATGCTGTCTGCTCACAGGTTAATACTGCCTCTCGGGTATTCAGACAAAAACCTCCGGGTATTCAGCTGAAAGGCACGCTGCCCTTTGAACACCTGGGAGTGGACTTCACTGAAATGAAACCTCACCGACACTACCGTTACCTGCTGGTCATGGTATGTATGTTCTTGGGATGGGTAGAAGCTTTTCCTACCTGGACTGAAAGAGCATCAGAAGTAGCCTGGTGCCTGCTTAGGGAAATAATTCCCAGATTTGGACATCCTACCAGCATTGGGTCAGACAATGACCCGGCTTTTGTAGCTGATTTAGTACAACAAGTAAGCAAAACTTAAAACATCAAATGGAAACTGCACACTACATATAGGCCCAGAGTTCTGAGATGGTGGAATGAACCAACCGGACATTAAAGAGACTCTCCAAGTGGATCATAGAGACTGACTGCTCCTGGGTGGACTTGCTTCCGACGGCTCTGCTCAGACTCAGGATGACACCACAGTCCCAAGGCTGTTCTCCATACGAAATTGTGTATGGGAGACCCCCTCCCATAATAAAGCAGGTGTCAACAAATTTGCCTCAGGTAAAGGGGAACAAGATTTCACAGCAGATGGAACTGGGTAAGGTAATAAATCAGGTAACTAAGTTTGTATAAGAAAGGGTGCCATTCCCCCTTGGGGAACAGATTCATGAGTTTACGCTTGGTGACCAAGCATGTGTCAAAGATTGAAAACATGATTTGCTAGCCCCTTGGTGAAAGGGCCCTTATGTTATTCTAACTACCCCTACTGCAGTTAAAGTTGCAGGTATTGTCCCTTGGATCCATCATACAAGGGTGAAGAGAACATACAACGCAGACCCAAAAAACGTTGAGTGGACTTGCACAGAGGGACCCCGCTGACCCTGGAGAGACTAAGATCTTCCTTAAGAAAAAGGAAAAGAAGATTCCAGACGAGTCCTTTCGGGATGAAGCCACACAATCAACTCCTGCTGCTTGGCCTCATCAACGTGATTTTGAATTTAACTTCTGTTTCAACTCAGGACAATGTTTTCATCTCATGGGCACATTCCTACGCAGACTTCCACACTTCCAACTGGTGGGTATGTAGGGCTCTGCCTCTGTCAGTGATGGATGGACTTCCTTGGTGAGTGTCACCGCTCTGCCAAGGAGATTTTAAACCACTCTACTCTTTTCTGGGATGACAAAAAGAGACTTTTCTCTCTCTTGTCAATCATAACCTCTCCTTGCTCTCTTGGTTTTAGACCTACAGTCAATAGACTTGAGTCATGGGGTTACATTTGATATAAATGCCAGTGTAACAAAAGCCTAACCTACTTGTTGTAAATCTACCCCAGTAGCCCTGGTAAATCTACCTTATTTACATGCTAGGTGGACAAGATCCATGTTTCCATGATATGAGTATATTGTTGCCTTATTCATATCCCCTATAGGGACAACAGATATCATGATTAAAGTACAACCCTTGACTAATTTCACAAAACAGGCCCTCCTAGATAAAACAACGGAGAAGGCAATGGCACCGCACTCCAGTACTCTTGCCTGGAAAATCCCATGGATGGAGGAGCCTGNCTCTACTGTTCCAAACCCCTATACCTTACTTAGCCTCCTTCCACCGAGGACTAAAGTTTATACTCTCCTAGATCTCAAGGATGCCTTCTTCTGTGTATGCCTCACCCCAGCGTCACAGCCCATCGTTGCCTTTGAATGGGGAGATCAAGTCGGGGGCACCAAGCAACGGCTCATCTGGACTCCCCCACAAGGGTTTAAGAACTCCCCAGCCATCTTAGGGGAACCCTTGGCTTCTGACCTGAACTCATTTCATCAGGAAGAGTATGGATGTTGGCTCCTACAATGGGGATGACCTGCTGCTGGCCGCCGAGACCAAGGAAAAATGCTGGAAAGGGACAAAAGCACTGCTCCAGCTGCTGATGGAAACAGGTTACCGGTGGTCGAAGAAGGAGGCACAGATCTGCAAGGAGGAGGTAAGGTATCTGGGGTTTGTTTTAAAGAAGGACACAAGGGTCCAGACCCTAGCTGGGTCCTGTATACTGATGGCACTAGCCTGATAAAACAAGGACAACGGCTGTCAGGTTAGCCAAAGCGGAAGGGCCATCAAGTCTGAAAAGGGATGGTGGGAATTGCCAAGTGGCAAATTGTTGGTACCAGAGGAACTGGCACACAATCTGGTAAGCCAAACACACCAAGCAACCCACCTAGGCCATGCTGTCTGCTCACAGGTTAATACTGCCTCTCGGGTATTCAGACAAAAACCTCCGGGTATTCAGCTGAAAGGCACGCTGCCCTTTGAACACCTGGGAGTGGACTTCACTGAAATGAAACCTCACCGACACTACCGTTACCTGCTGGTCATGGTATGTATGTTCTTGGGATGGGTAGAAGCTTTTCCTACCTGGACTGAAAGAGCATCAGAAGTAGCCTGGTGCCTGCTTAGGGAAATAATTCCCAGATTTGGACATCCTACCAGCATTGGGTCAGACAATGACCCGGCTTTTGTAGCTGATTTAGTACAACAAGTAAGCAAAACTTAAAACATCAAATGGAAACTGCACACTACATATAGGCCCAGAGTTCTGAGATGGTGGAATGAACCAACCGGACATTAAAGAGACTCTCCAAGTGGATCATAGAGACTGACTGCTCCTGGGTGGACTTGCTTCCGACGGCTCTGCTCAGACTCAGGATGACACCACAGTCCCAAGGCTGTTCTCCATACGAAATTGTGTATGGGAGACCCCCTCCCATAATAAAGCAGGTGTCAACAAATTTGCCTCAGGTAAAGGGGAACAAGATTTCACAGCAGATGGAACTGGGTAAGGTAATAAATCAGGTAACTAAGTTTGTATAAGAAAGGGTGCCATTCCCCCTTGGGGAACAGATTCATGAGTTTACGCTTGGTGACCAAGCATGTGTCAAAGATTGAAAACATGATTTGCTAGCCCCTTGGTGAAAGGGCCCTTATGTTATTCTAACTACCCCTACTGCAGTTAAAGTTGCAGGTATTGTCCCTTGGATCCATCATACAAGGGTGAAGAGAACATACAACGCAGACCCAAAAAACGTTGAGTGGACTTGCACAGAGGGACCCCGCTGACCCTGGAGAGACTAAGATCTTCCTTAAGAAAAAGGAAAAGAAGATTCCAGACGAGTCCTTTCGGGATGAAGCCACACAATCAACTCCTGCTGCTTGGCCTCATCAACGTGATTTTGAATTTAACTTCTGTTTCAACTCAGGACAATGTTTTCATCTCATGGGCACATTCCTACGCAGACTTCCACACTTCCAACTGGTGGGTATGTAGGGCTCTGCCTCTGTCAGTGATGGATGGACTTCCTTGGTGAGTGTCACCGCTCTGCCAAGGAGATTTTAAACCACTCTACTCTTTTCTGGGATGACAAAAAGAGACTTTTCTCTCTCTTGTCAATCATAACCTCTCCTTGCTCTCTTGGTTTTAGACCTACAGTCAATAGACTTGAGTCATGGGGTTACATTTGATATAAATGCCAGTGTAACAAAAGCCTAACCTACTTGTTGTAAATCTACCCCAGTAGCCCTGGTAAATCTACCTTATTTACATGCTAGGTGGACAAGATCCATGTTTCCATGATATGAGTATATTGTTGCCTTATTCATATCCCCTATAGGGACAACAGATATCATGATTAAAGTACAACCCTTGACTAATTTCACAAAACAGGCCCTCCTAGATAAAACAACGGAGAAGGCAATGGCACCGCACTCCAGTACTCTTGCCTGGAAAATCCCATGGATGGAGGAGCCTGGTGGGCTGCAGTGCATGGGGTGGCTAAGAGTTGGACACGAATGAGTGACTTCACTTTCACTTTTCACTTTCATGCGTTGGAGAAGGAAATGACAACCCACTCCAGTGTTCTTGCCTGGAGAATCCCAGGGATGGGGGAGCCTGGCGGGCTGCCATCTATGGGGTCGCACAGAGTCGGACACGACTGAAGCGACTTAGCAGCAGCAGCAGCAGCAGATAGAACAAAAGCCATCCAAGCCTTAAATGAAGAGCAAATCCAAATGAGAAAAGCGGTAATTCATAATAGAATGGCTTTGGACATACAGCTGCTCAAGGAGGGACCTGCGCCATAGTTAAGGTTGAATGTTGTGTATACATTCTTGACTTATCTGGCAATGTATCGACTGCTTTAGATGACATGAAAAACCAGGTAAAAGCAATGTCAAGTGAAAACATTCCTTTCTAGACTTCAGTTCTATCTTGGGTGAAGGGCGATTGGTGGAAAACTATATTTACCACTGTTAAAGTTGCCTTGATAGTTCTGCTTTGTGGACCCTGAATTTTACAATGTATTATGAACTCTGTAACCCGAAGGTTGATGTGATTCTCCCAAATTGGCGGTTGGAGAGCCAGGGTGCAATATATCCCTATGAATGAGGCTCATAATATGAGTTAAGAGCATCAAGAGGGGGAAATGAAGAAGGAATTCATAGAGCCTGGACTCCATCTTAGGCCTGTTCATGCTGATCATGCTCAGCCACCTTTCCAATGGACTCTGAACTCTGTGTTTGCTAAGTCACTTCAGTCGTGTCCAACTCTTTGCAACCCGAGAGATGGCAGCCTACCAGGCTCCCTCGTTCATGCGATTTTCCAGGCAAGAGTACTAGAGTAGGGTGCCATTGCCTCCTCCGAACTCTGTGTTTAGTGCCTATGAAAACAACAACAGAAGGATAAGACCCCCTCCAGACAGGAGAACCTTGAAGATTGTATCTAGGTTACTCATCGCCTAAGAGAAACCATACACTAATCACCCCTTCCTCCAGACAGGCCACAAATTTTTCTGTATCTATTGGAGTGTAACCTCGGGTTTATTGATTATTGGCTAATGTTTGACTATTTGAGCACATGAGCACATAACACGTGAATGATGGGGTTATTGGGATGGTATTTTCCTTGGTTTATGTAAGTCTCAAGGAAATTGGAGTGGTGGGTTCAGACACGTACACGTGAGGTATAAAAGATTTTCACAAATGCTGGTTGGGGTCCTTAGCTAAGAGGAGACTCTGCCTTGGGCCCGCTGGTGTAATAAACTGCACTCCGCTATCTGCATTGTCCTTCCTTGATTCCCGGAATGCGTGGCTACAACAAGGCACCTCCAGGCTTTCCAGGCTCTGCACCTCTCTGTCCCTGCTTCCCCTTCCAGGCTCACTCCCTACCTCTCTGCTGTGAATGCTCTGTGCTCTGGTCATCCTGGATGGTCTTCCATCCTCTCCTGCCTCTGCATTGGCTCTCACCCCTGTCTGGCGTGTCCTACCACTCCCACCCTGCTGCTCAAAGTCTAAAACGCCTGTGGTCCTTCAGGACTCACTCAGCTCATGCACCTTATTCCCCAGTCTAGGTTGGCAACCCATGCTCTGGGCTCCCCAGCCTCCTGGTTTACCTTTTCAGGTACTCACGTGTTACACACGAGACTCCTGGCCTTTGGTAACCATTGTGGGTGTGAGGATGTTGGCACTGACGCCTGGTCCTGGATTTCAGTGCAGATCCCCCTATACAAACTAAGTTCTACTTGACGACCATCCAGGGAGACAGACTCTTAATCGCCCCCAGGTGTTACGTCAGTAACAGAAGTGCCCAGAAGCCCACCTGCGGCAGAGACCAGGCATGGGGCCAGGCTCCCCAGGTGCAGAGAGGCCACTCAGGCTTCCAGGAGGGCAGTGACTGAGTCAGATTGCCCCTTGGAAAAATCCAGACCTTGCCTTCTCTGGGAGGAGAGCTTGGCCTGGGATATCCGCTGCTTGCCCAACCAGGTTTCTCCTTCCAAATCACCTGCTGCTGCTGCTAAATTGTGTTAATTGTGTCCAACTCTGTGCGACCCCATAGATGGCAGCCCACCAGGCTCCCCCATCCCTGAGATTCTCCAGGCAAGAACACTGGAGTGGGTTGCCATTTCCTTCTCCAATGCATGAAAGTGAAAAGTGGAAGTGAAGTCGCTCAGTCATGTCCGACTCTGTGTGACCTCATGGACTGTAGCCTACCAGGCTCCTCCATCCATGGGATTTTCCAGGCAAGAGTACTGGAGTGGGGTGCCATTGCCTTCTCCATCCAATCACCTATAATCTGGTAACCCACTCCTTCCCAGCAATGGGTAGGGGAATGGAGAGCAGTCAAGTAGGCCTTTTCCTTCATCTCCTCCCTGGAAAGTGGAGGGAGAAGGCCCTCCCTTCCAGGGAAATGTGAAGAAAAGAACTAAGTGTGTCCCCAACACATCTGTGGCCCAACCGTAAAGAATCTGCCGGCCAATGCAGGAGACCTAGGTTTGATCCCTGGGCCAGTAAGGTCCCCTGGAGAAGGAAATGGCAACCCACTCAGGTATTCTTGCCTGGAGAACCCCATGGACAGAGGAGCCTGGCAGGATACAGCCCATGGGGTTGCAAAGAGTCTGACACAACTGAGCACCCAACCCTTGCACTTTCTAGAATGCACCTGGCTGTAGCTGACTGCCATCCTCTTCCTGATCTCCTTGGATTCCCATCTTGAGGATTGTACCTGCATACCCTCAGTCTCTAAGCCTCCTTTTCCCCAGATCTCCATCGCTGATCAGTCATGATGACCCATGGGTACCTCTTTGATCTCTCCCTTCTGCATCCCCACAGCCGTCTCCCTCCTTTCCAGATCTCATCATTTTTGGCCCGGGGATTGTTCCAGCCTCCCAGCAGGTCCAGTGCTGGGAGCAGCTTGCCACACTCTCCTGGAGCAATCTTGTCCAAATGTCAAAGTGACCATTTCACTTCCTGCTTCAAACCCTCTGCAAGCCTCCTCACGGCCTTCAGGCTGAAATACACAAGGAGCTTCCTGGCATTCCAGGCATTGCACCACTCTGTCCCTGCACCACTCTGTCCCTGCCTCCCCTTACAGGCTCACTCCCTACCTCTCTGCTGTGAATGCTCTGTGCTCTGGTCATCCTGGATGGTCTTCCATCCTCTCCTGCCTCTGCATTGGCTCTCACCCCTGTCTGGCGTGTCCTGCTCAAAGTCTAAAACACCTGTGGTCCTTCAGGACTCAGCTCATGTACCCTATCCCCCAATCTAGGTTCAGAACCCCACTCCAGCTCCCCAGCCTCCTGGTTTACCTTTCCAGGTACTCACGTGTTACACGCGAGATTCCTGGCCTTTGGCAACCCTTGTGGGTATGAGGATGTTGGCACTGACACCTGGTCCTGGATTTCAGTGCAGATCCCCTAATACAAACTAAGTCTACTTGATGACCATCCAGGGAGACAGACCCTTAATCACCCCAAGGTGTGGCTGCCAGTGCCCAGAAGCACAGCTGCAGCCGAGATCAGACATGGGGCCAGGCTCCCCAGGAGCCGAGAGGCCATTTGGGCTTCCAGGAGGGCAGTGACTGAGTCAGATTGCCCCTTGGAACAATGCGGACCGTGCCCTCTCTGGGAGGAGCGCCTGGCCTGGGAAACCCGCTGCTTGCCCATCAGGTTTCTCCTTCCAAATCACTGACAATCTGGTAAACCACCTCAAGCCCTTCCTTCCCAGCAATGGGTAGGGGCATGGAAAGCAGTCAGACGGGCCTTTTCCTTCATCTCCTTCCTGGAAAGTGGAGGGGGAAGGCCCTCCCTTCTGGGGAAATGTGAAGAACAAAATTAAATGTGTCCCCAACACACTTGTGGCCCAGACCCTGAAGAATTTGCCAGCCATTTCAGGAGACCTCAGTTTGATCCCTGGGCCAGTAAGTTCCCCTGAAGAAGGAAATGGCAACCCACTCAGGTATTCTTGCCTGGGGAACTCCATGAACAGACGAGCCTGGCAGGATACAGCCCATGGGGTTACAAAGAGTCTGACACAACTGATTACCCAACCCTTGCACTTTCTAGATAGAATCTGGCTGCAGTTGAGTGCCATTCTCTTCCTGATCTCCTTGGATTTCCGTCTTGAGGATTGTACCTGCATACCCTCAGTCTCTAAGCCTCCTTTTCTCCAGATCTCCATAGCTGATCAGTCATGATGACCCATGGGTACCTCTTTGATCTCTCCCTTCTGCATCCTCACAGCCGTCTCCCTCCTTTCCAGATCTCATCATTTTTGGCCCGGGGATTGTTCCAGCCTTCCAGCAGGTCCAGTGCTGGGAGCAGCTTGCCACACTCTCCTGGAGCAATCTTGTCCAAATGTGGAAGTGACCATTTCACTTCCTGCTTCAAACCCTCTGCAAGTCTCCTCACTGCCCTCAGGGTGAAAGACACAAGGCTCTTCCTGGAGTTCCAGGCTTTTCACCACTCTGTCCCTGCCTCCCCTTACAGGCTCACTCCCTACCTCTCTGCTGTGAATGCTCTGTGCTCTGGTCATTCTGGATGGTCTTCCATCCTCTCCTGCCTCTGCATTGGCTCTCACCCCTGTCTGGCGTGTCCTACCACCCCCACCCCGCTGCTCAAAGTCTAAAACGCCTGTGGTCCTTCAGGACTCACTCAGCTCATGCACCTTATTCCCCAGTCTAGGTTGGCAACCCATGCTCTGGGCTCCCCAGCCTCCTGGTTTACCTTTCCAGGAACTCACGTGTTACACATGAGACTCCTGGCCTTTGGCAACCCTTGTGGGTGTGAGGATGTTGGCACTGACGCCTGGTCCTGGATTCAGTGCAGATCCCCCTATACAAACTAAGTTCTACTTGATGACCATCCAGGGAGACAGACCCTTAATCTCCCCCAGGTGTTACTGTCAGTGCCGAGAAGCCCACCTATGGCAGAGACCAGGCATGGGGCCAGGCTCCCCAGGAGCCGAAAGGCCACTCAGGCTTCCAGGAGGGCAGTGACTGAGTCAGATTGCCCCTTGGAACAATGTGGACCTTGCCCTCTCTGGGAGGAGCGCCTGGCCTGGGAAACCCGCTGCTTGTCCAACCAGGTTTATCCTTCCAAATCACCGACAATCTGGTAAACCACCTCAAGCCCCTCCTTCCCAGCAATGAGTAGGGAGATGGAGAGCAGTCAGATGGGCCTCTTCCTTCATCTCCTTCCTGGAAAGTGTAGGGGGAAGCCCCTCCTTTTCGGTGAAATGTGAAGAACAGAACTATGTCCCCAGCACACTTGTGTCCTGACCATAAAGAATCTGCTGGTCAATGCAGGAGACCTGGGTTTGATCCCTGGGCCAATAAGTTCCCCTGGAGAAGGAAATGGCAAAGCACTCCAGTATTCTTGCCTGGGGAACCCCATGGACAGAGGAGCCTGGCAGGATACAGCCCATGGGGTTGCAAAGCGTCTGGCACAACTGAGCACAGCACATTTGCAGACCTAGGTACCAAGCACCTAGATTTTAATCCTCCCCTTATTTTCTGTATACCTGGAAGTCAGCATGTAGTCGTTGCTTATTAAATGTTTGCCTGATAGTGCAATACCCGAAGAGACAGCAACATGTGCAGTAAAGTGATTGAGAATGTGGAGCTCTGAAATCTGAGTACGTGAGTTCAGAGTCAGACTCCACCACTGACTGTGCAACCCAGAGCAAATTGCTTCACCTGTTATGATGACTTTCTTACCTCAAAAATGAATTTAAGAACAGTGCCTATTGTTTTAGGGTGTTGAGATGAAATTATTTAATACGTGTAAACCAAGTAGACCAGGGCTTGGTGTGTAGTACATACTCACGTGGTGTCAGCTTCCTGTAGAGATGTTGCACACAGGACCTAAGCTGGTACCCAAGCCAGGCATTCAGAGAACTCTTAACTCTTCTCAGTTCCTTAGTGAGAATCCTTCTTAGTGATGAAATCTACATGTAAACATACACACATAAGCAGATATATAGGTATGTGTGTATGTATACACATATAATCAGATTTTTAATACTCTGATGTTAATGTCCTTTCTACTTTTTTTTTTTTTTTAATTTGACAGTGTCAGGTCTTAGTTGCAGCACTCAGGATCTTTGTTGAGTCACGAGGAATCTTATGGTGGCTCAAGGGCTTAATTTCTCTGAGACACCTTAGTTCCTCAACCAGGGATCAAACCCATTTCCCTGCACTGCAAGGCAGATTGTTTACCACTGGACCACCAGGGAAGTCCCCTCCTGTCTGCTATTTTGATATTAAAATGTCCCATGTTTCAGGAAATGACTCTGATAAGCAATGATCATTGTTGTTTTTACTACCTCGAAAAACCAAACTAAACCTGGCTCCCCCAAGTGCACTTTGAGATGTTACTTCTGGTCTGTGAGTACAAAAGCCTGGGAAATACTTTGTCACTGGGGGTGGGGGGCGGTTTCTCTCCCTCCTGTTGTTGCAGAATTGATGACAGTGGTTCCCAACCCTGGCTGCACAATTAGCATCACACTGATCCCTGGGTCTGGCCCACAGGGTTTCTAATACCATAGGTCTAGATGCCAGGACTTTACAAGTTGGCCATGGACAGCCAGGTAAGTGAGCTGGGAAAGATTGACAGTAGGAGGAGAAGGGGGTGGCAGAGGATGAGATGGTTGGATGGCATCACCGACTTTATGGACATGAGTTTGAGCAAACTCTGGGAGATAGTGAAGGACAGGGAAGAGTGGTGTGCTGCAGTCCATGGGGCCACAGTCAGACAAGACTTGGGGACTGAACAACAATT
The DNA here is from genome assembly GCA_006410875.1 of Neotragus pygmaeus. NCBI lineage: Eukaryota > Metazoa > Chordata > Mammalia > Artiodactyla > Bovidae > Neotragus > Neotragus pygmaeus. The sequence continues at coordinate 185,301 of SJYV01012075.1, read as the reverse complement.
ATCAAATACATGCTTCTTTTTCTTTATTATTCCCAGAGTGAAAAATGGATCAGATAAAAACAGTAGTTTGTTGAAAGGGCAGAGAATGGAAAGAAAATGTCACAAAGCATTTGACTTATAATTGATTAGCATTTGGAAACCGTATCTCATCAACAAACTTCTTTCTTTATACTGCCTAGGTTTAGGAATCCCTTGATTCCAAATTGTGTTTGATAAGATCTCATTTTCTTCCTTCTTGTTTCATTTGTAAACAACTTTTCACTTTAAAAAAGTGAAACAACACGAAGAAGCAAATCTCTCAAAATATTGCCAAAGTGTCTTTGGTATTCCACTTCATGCCATGATTCTGACATCATCCAAGACATTTGGTTACCCAGAAATGTCCTTCCTCTTGGCTTTTAAAACGCCTTATATACTAAGATACATTTCTAATTATGTTTCAAATAAGAACCATATGTTTTAAACACTGTACATTGAAATCTCTTCCTGAATCTTGTTTAAAAACTCTTAGGAGTGGGTGGCATTTTTGGCTCACCCTTCCCTCACTCTTTCTGTATATTTCCCAAAGATTTTAACATCCTCAAATATTTTTCCTGGGAATTTGAAAATTTGCCTCTAACAGAAAAGCGTTGACATCAACTGACTTTTCATAAGCCTCAACTATGAACATGAAGAAAAGAAAGCATTAATTTCTCCTTTTGCCACCAAGGTCCATATAGTCAAAGCTATGGTTTTTCCAGTATTCATGTACAGATGTGAGAGTTGGACCATAAAGAACACTAAGTGCCGAAGGATTGATGGTTTCAAATTGTGGTGCTGGAGAAGACTCTTGAGAATACCTTGGACCGCAGAGAGATCAAGCCAGTAAATCCTAAAGGAAATCAACCCTGAATATTCATTAACAGGACTGATGCTGAAGCTCAAGCTCCGATACTTTAGCCACCTGATGTGAAGAGCCAGTTCACTAGAAAAGACCCTGATGCTGGGAAAGATTGAAGGCAGGAGGAGAAGGGGGTGACAGAGGATGAGATGGTAGGATGGCATCATTGACTCAATGGACTTGAGTTTGAGCAAACTCTGGGAGATAGTGGAGGACAAGGAAGCCTGGCATGCTGCAGTCTATGAGATCGCAAAGAGCCGACTTAGCCAATGAACAGCAACAAATTTCTCAGGGAGCAGCATCACTAGGGTTCGCCCTTCTCGGAACCAGAAAATAGCTTGATGACCGATCCCCCAACTTTCTGCTCTCAGAACCTTGGCTTTCACCTTTCTTGTAAATGGCAGAGGCCTGCTTTGTTTTAACAGTCTCTCTAACTCAGCCTTATCCTGCCTCAAGCATTCACTAAGCTGATGTCACAGGAAAGTGCAAAGTAATATGGGAACAATTAGCCTCAGCTTAGAATAGAGTTTCTTTCTCTCTTGGGATCTGGCCAAAACCCTACTGGCTGGAGATCATGTGTTCTAGATCAAGTTCCCATGTCGTGAACTATATTGAGGCATAGTGTCTAACCTGCCTGGGTGGCAATGGCTAGGGTCTGAGCATGAATGGAGCCCAGCTAAGGAGAGAAAAATAGAAACAGAGGCTTCAGGTGTTTTCAGAGGTCAAGGCCACTGCTGTTTCTTAGTTCCAACTGAGGTTGCTGCAGAGGAGACAAGATCAGGCAAAGGGGTGGGGACCGATGGCCCTGACCTCTCTGGTCAGTTACTGTGTCCAGAGGCGACTACTCTGGAAGGCAGTCTGGAGAAGATGCTTTCATGTGGTCTTTTCTTTTATCCACGGGAGAGGCCTACTTAGAAAGAGTTCTGAAGATACACCATTATTCACTCCTCTGACTGGTGTGCAGAGTCAGGGAGGGTTAGGGGCACTGGTCAAGTTCAGCAGTAATTTTCTCCTACTGGATCTGTACCAAGTGAAGTAAGGCCCTCAGGATATTTTCCATTTTCGTCTTCTGCCTGACTCCCTCTTCTCCCATGTCTTGTCATGGCTGGGATGTTCTGTACTTTTCCACCCAGCACTGGTTCCCAAGGAAATCTAGGGTGACAAGGGAGTTCTGCTCTCGTGAGTTGTGATTCTCTGTGTCTGCTGGTGTATCTTTCCACTTTGGGGAGGTTAGCAGTTTCCCTGAGTTCTCACTTCTCTTTCAGATTTAAGAAGAGTGCTTGATTTTTCGGTAGGTTTGGTTTTGTACTTGTTAGGATAGAGTAGGTCTTCTAAGGTTACATGCTGATGTGACCTTTAGTTGCTAAATCTTGTCTGACTCTTTGTGACCCCATGGACTGTAGCCCACTAGACTTCTCTGTCCTTCTCTATCTCCTGCAGTTTGCTCAAAACCATGTCCACTGAATCAGTGATGCCATCCAACCATCTTATCCTCAGCCACCCCCTTTTCCTCCTGCCCTCAATCTTTCCCAGCATCAGGGTCTTTTTCAATGAGTCAACACTGCATCAGGTGACCAAAATGATGGAGCTTCAACTTCAGCATCAGTCCCTCTAATGAATATTCAGGGTTGATTTCCATTAGGATTGACTGGTTTGATCTTCTTGCAGTCCAAGAGACTCTTAAAAGTCTTCTCCAGAACTCGGATTCAAAAGCATCAATTCTTTGGTGCTCAGCCTTTTTTATGGTTCAGCTCTCACATCCATATATGATTACTGGAAAAGCCATAGCTTTGACTATATGGACCTTTGTCAGCAAAGTGATGTCTCTGCTTTTGAATATGCTGTCTAGATCTGTCATAGCTTTCCTTCCAAGAAGCAGGCATCTTTTAATTCATGGCTTCAGTCACCATTCACAGTCATTCTGGAATCCAAGAAAATAAAGTCTGTTACTCATTACAGGCGAGCGTGCAAAGTCACTTCAGTCGTGTCCAACTCGTTGCAACCCTGTGGACTGTAGCCCACCAGGCTCCTCTGTCCAGGGAATTCTCCAGGCAAGAATATTGGAGTGGGTTGCCATGCCCTCCAATTGTCTCCAGTGGAGTTTTCTCCTGCCTATTGCAGCTGCAATTCAGCCTCTGTACCCAGGTACCTAACTGAATCTCAGAGACAGAGTTTGGGGTGAAGTAGAAAAGAATAGCTTAATTGCTTCGCCAGGCAAAGGGGGCCACAGTGGGCTAATTCCTTCAAAACTTTTTGTCCCAACAAGAAGAGAGGGTAGTGAAGAATGTTATGGTCCTGGCTTAAAGAGCAGGGTGTGATCAGCTTGTGGACATTCTTCTGGGTGTTTGGTGGTGCGGTAATGGGAGTCACTGGAGAAGCCCAGTTGTCTATGAAGCCTCTGTTGCAAGATGGTGTCTCCTCTCTTCTTTGAACAGGGAAAGTAGACAGGAAACCCAGTTGTGGAGAGCTCAGCTATTTTTATTCTTGGTTTCCCATTGCCTTCCTTCTGCAAGTATATTAGAGAACCACTGGAGAGAGAAAACTATGAAGTGTTGCTTTTTAGAAATGACTATGAAAGCTTTTATCACTGCTATAACCTTAAGAGCCTAAGCTCTATACTTTTTGAAATTTTAGGGAAAGTGAGCCTTTTGCAGGAAGGGGGACCCCTTCCAGAGCCCAAAACTGGGCTCCTGTCTAACACTCAGAAATAAATTGTCCGAGGAGACACATGTGCTGACAAAGCAAGAGATTTTTTATTGGGCAAGGGTGCCTGGGTGGAGAGCAGTAGAGTAAGGAAGCCCAGGATAACAGCTCTGCCTTGGGTTTTATGGTGATGGGATTCGTTTCTGGGTTGTCTTTAGCCAATCATTCTGACTCAGAGTCCTTCCTGGTGGTACACGCCTTGTTCAGCCAATATGGATGCCAGCGAGAAGGATTCTGGGAGGTGGTCAGACATGTGGTGTCTCCTTTCGACCTTTGCCAAACTCGTCTCATTGGTGGTGGCCTATTAGTTTCTTGTTCCTTACCAGGACCTCCTGTCATAAAACAACCCATGCAAATGGTTACTCTGGTGCCTGGCCAGGGTGGGCAGTTGCAGTCAGTGTGCTTCCCCTAACAAGCCTGTAATTTCAAGATACGTTGAACAGGAAAATTTGAACCACGTCTTCCAAGTGTCCTTCTTCATAAATCTATTTGGAATCAAGCTTTAAAATCACCACCAGCAAATCATTTTCATAGCCTGTATGGCAACTGAACTTTCTTCTATTTAATTTTTCAGCACTGCTTTATTATAAGACATCAGTTGCAAAAAAATCATAAGTTATTTGTATTGTAAGCTGAAAAGAATGAGGATCATAGAGTAGATGAGCAGCAATCTCTTCTGAGTATGGCAAGAAAAAGAGACATTTCAACTGTGCCTTTAGATTCAGTCAGGTTGATGGAAACAAATAGCCCCAGGTCATTCACCTTAAAACCTAAATAAAGAAACAAACGATCTGCCCACCAGAGGTATAGGACTGGCATAGAATTTAAAGACTCAAGAGATACTTTTTTATAACAATTAACCTGTGTATCTTCTAATGCACATTGGTGAAGTCTCCTTTACGTATTGTTGGGAAGGTCCTTTGGAGGAGGCAATAGGTATTTTTGCTTAGAGAATCTCATGGACAGAGGAGCCTGGAGGGCTACAGTCCATGGGGTTGGGAAAAGTTGGACACACTGAGCGGCTAATACTACTTCTAATGGGAGTAGGCGTCATCAGCCTTCTGGTTCCAGCCTGTCTGGGGTCTGCGTGCTTGTGGGCAGCACGCAGTTAACCTTCTTTCACCTCCTAGGAGTTTTCGTATCTGTAAAGCAGCTCAAAGATATTGTTATGTATATCCCTTGAGGGGGAACCAGGACCCTATCCCAAGGCTACACTATTGTCTTTTGATTGCTCCTCAAACCCCCTCCCTTCCCTGATTAGCAACTGTTTGAACCCGCCCTTTGGAACCCAGGGAAGGTCACAGAGGTGGAATGAAGCCTATTTCCTGCAAACAAAAAATGTGTGTGTGGGGGGGGTGGTGGAGCGCTCTGGGCACAGAAAGACTTTTGTGCCCAGGAGCCCCACT
>SJYV01012075.1:115781-148110 GCA_006410875.1 Neotragus pygmaeus | reverse complement strand
AAGAGGGTAGGTGGGGAGGCGGATGAGGGGTGGGGGACCCCTTGACGTCACTGGAAGGAGGTGCCCGGGTAGGAAGTGGGCCGGGGAAAGGTTAAAAATCGCCCCCGCCCTCGGCTCCTCTTCATCGAGGTCCGGTGGAGGCTCGGGTGCGCCGGAGCGACACTCCTCCTGGCTCCTCCCAGGCGGCGGCGGCGGCGGCTCGGAACGGGCTCCGGGGCTGGAACGCAACGGCCGGAGAACGCCGGGCTCCGAGGATTACCGGGGGAAGTGGCTGTCTCTCGCTGGGGCTGCGGAGAGGGGCGCCCGGGGAGCAGGGCCGGCGGCGGCGGCGGAGCGAGAAGGAACCGGCTGCGGTGGGCGCCAGGGAGGAGCGCGGGCACCGGGCGAGCAGGCCGCGTCGCGCTCACCATGGTCAGCTGCTGGGACACCGGGGTCCTGCTGTGCGCGCTGCTTGGCGGTCTGCTGGTCACAGGTGAGGCGCGGCCTGGAGCCCCCCGCCCCGGGGGAGGGGACGGGGCTCCGAGGGGATCGGGACACTATTTGCGGTTTAGCTGCCTGGGGCCGTGACGTTCTTTCTCCTCCGGCGGGCCGTCGGGGTGGGCGCCCCGGGAGAGCCGCTGTCTGGGGTCCGCGAGCATCGCCGCCCTCGGCTCCGCGCTTTGGCGACCCCTTGGCTGCTGGAGACCACCCGCAAGCCAACTGACCCCCACCCCGGTTCTGGGGTCAGGGAGTGCCGCGAGCTCGGACCTGCCACACATCCAGAGCCTGTTCCCAGAGGTCCTGGCCGGGTCCGCGGGCCCCCTCCCCCCCGGGACAGCGGCTCCGAGGATGCCCGCGAGGCTGCCCGGGGGCCAGGCGATGTTGGGCACTGACGGTGACGTAGCCCCTCCCGAGGGAAGGAGGTGAGCCCTTGGGGAGGGGATCGCGTGCCCGGCGGGAGCACACAGATCCCAGGAGATGGCGACAGCTGGTGCCCTTCGAGCCACTCAGGGCTCCCGAGCCCGCGCGTCCCGGGGAACGTTCCCCGGCGTCGACTCCTCGCCGCCGCTCGTGGCGCCTGAGCGCGCTGCGCGCAGCCACCGGAGTGGAGACTCGGCCAGGGGTCTACTCGCCCAGATCGCCGACCTGAGTGACCGTGACCGCCGAGGGCAGTCGAGGACCCAAATCCCGTCAAGTTTCAGAATTGCAAGTCTAGTTTTTTAAGTTCCGAAAGGAAACGATTTGGAACAAAAGATGCGATTTGAGGAATCGGTGAGGTCCGCGCCTTTGCCGGGTGTTGGGGAAACTGGCGGCGGGACCAGAAGGTTGCCCCCGGGTTAGTGTGGAGGTAGCCCCCACCGGGGCGCCAAAACTCTAGGGCATTTAGGGGCTCGGACTCGCCGTTTCGGCTCAGTGGCCAAGACCCGTGGTTCAGCTTTGGTGGGCGCAGGGAGCCAGGTTTTGGAGCGCCTGGCTTTTAAGCGTCCTGGGGCAAAGGTATAGTATGAACTAAAATGCAGTAACATAAAATAAGTTATTGCAAAGATTCTTGAGAAGGAAAGCCAGAGGGCTGGCATATATATTTTTTAATGTTTGTTAAACTCAAAAGGTAGTAACAGTTAAATATTCTTTCTCAGTGGGAAGACTAGTAATCCTTCAGTTTCTAAATAACAAATAATACTTCCAGTTAGATGGATGAAACTGTTAAACCGAGAGGCAAAACGGATTTGTAATTGGAGAGAACGCGCTTTAAACTGGAAGTGTTGCTAAAACAACTATATTAAGTGGAGTACTGCTTTTTTACTTCAAAAATACATTTGGGGGTTTGCGAAGTCATGGTATTTTGAAATATAATTGCTTGGAGCATTTTAATTACATGAAGTCCATCTGTCTATAATGTAAAAGTAAATCTAGGTAAATTACTGTGAATCAAAAACATGGAGGAAAATGTATATGCTTTATTGGATTTTCTGCTTCACACAAATTTATTTTGTTTCAAAAACTAGCAAAGGATAGCTCTGTCCGTGGTTAAAAGCAGCTTAGATCCATGGAAGCTTTTCCAAATCGTGAGATTCTCTTAAGATTCCTCTTCGATTTTACTTAAATGAGGCAGAAATCTTGGAACTCTTTTGTCAATTTTTAAAAAACATTTTTATACATATGTGTTATAGGGAGAAAAACATTGGCATGGTGAGAATGTCTTCACCTGCATGTACAGGAAAATTTCTGTCAGCTTCTGGGGTTTGTAAGTGCTAATGGGAACTTTGCAAACCACACAGGCTTCTCCTGAGGGTGCACAGCTGTCTCCCTGTAAGACAATCAGTTATCTGCTTTCTAAACTTCATCAGGGCTTTCAGACTGACTGAAGGGGCTCCCGTCTAGGGAACCGTGTCTAGATAGGAGCCAAGTTTTTGCCCTGTGGATTTTTCAAGTGCCAATTCTGCTCACTGTTGGGTGCTATGTAATTTTATGAGTTATTAATAGTGTGTGTGTGGGTGTGCACTGAGATATAAAATAATCAGAGGTTCTTTAATACAGGAGATAAAAGCCTTCCCCTGCAAAAAATATATTTACCTTCTTCCAAATATCCTGGGAAATAAAAACACATTAATAATTCAGATACTTCCAGGTCCTCTTTATTGCAAACTCTTCCTCGAAAAAGGATACTAGTCTTCATTTCTCCAGCTCAAAATCTCATTTTCATATTTTAAGGCACCACACCTTTGCAAAAGCCACAGACCCTTTTGGTCAACTCCCCATTTTTCTTGGTTTTTGAGCAGCTAACATGTACAGCTTGCTACAACTAATTGGAAATGCCTCACTCGCAAATTTCCTGAGGGGAGCTAATGATATAAAATCAAAATGTACATGACAAAAATTCTCATTTCCAAAATGAATGTAACGTTTCAAAAGCCAGCTAGTTTGCATAGCAATTTTTCTTGTTTTCACCAAAGTTTATGAAGCCACACTTTCTTGGTTTTGTTTTCCCAGAATTGCACGTTTGGAATGTTAATTACATAGCACCTTCGGTGTTCCAAATGATGGATCACATTGCAGATAAATTGTAGGTGGTCGCCTACTCTAGTTCCTGAATACTTTGACCTTGTTTATTTACTATTTTAAGTTTTTTCTTTCCCTGTTAAATTCTGTGATAGGCTATCCAGTTGCTTTTCCAGTGAGTGTCAACTACAAATTGGCACTTGCCCTGGGTGCTCACCATCTACCTCCACAAGGATTAAATCATGTGCTAATGCAGCTGCTGACCTTCAACACCCCCTGAAGGAGTTCAGGGTGGAGAGCCTGAGTGAGGCCCCCTGTGCTGGGGGAAAGACTGGCAGGACAGGTCTTCAGATAGTTAGATATTCTCAGGAGCCAATTTTATGAGCCCAATTCTTGTATCTCCCCATATCTCGACAATTACTAAAATCCTTCATGCTGATGACTGTTCCTCGTGACCAGCAACAGCTTCATGAGACTAGTAGAAACCTTCTGGAAGAATATGTGGCTGGTTTCATGTACTCCCCTGTCACCAAAATTTCATCTACACTGACCTTCCGCCTTGCTTCTTGGGAGCAGTTTCTCGGAGCTGTCTCCCAGGCTGCAGTCCTCATTTTGTCCCAAATAAAACGTAAACTGGCAACTCGCATGTTGTGCATTTTGTAAGTCGACATTAGCAATAAGTCAGTTTTGTATCTTCCTATGTAAAATTCAGATGTTAAGATAAGTGGTTACTTCTAGGGAAACTTCGCCAACTCTCAAAAGTCAATGAATGATTCCAGGAAATAGACTGAACAGTGTCTCTCTTTCTCCCTCCCTTAACTACATTTGCCTGTAGAGTGGGTGATAAACCCTGCGATACCAGAGCTGGGGCTGAAAGGATGAGCGGGCTTTACCCTGCTATTAGCAATCATGTTGGATTTGCTCAGTCACTAGTGAAACACACCTGATTCTAGCCGACTAGCTTTCTCTTTCTCAGGTTTCAAAGAACTGAGCTGTTAGAGGATGCCCAGGCCAGTACTGATCATGATCTTGGGTTTTGATTTTTTTTTTCCCCCTCACTAACAGAATCTTTATGAAATAGAGTCTGATACATAACTCTAGTTCCATGATCTCTTCTAAGGAGACCAGTCATTTAAAAACCCATATATATTTCTTGGCTTTTTAATTAATCCTATTTGCTCACCAAATCTTAAAAGAGTTTCTGATTTCAACAAGGATGCTAAACCTCTTAAGCGTGAACCTATTTTATATGACTTTTTAGAATAGACCAAAGAATTGCTTGGTTTTTAATCAAGGAGATAGTCTAAATCTCCTTTGAATGTATACAGTATAGAAGTTCAAAATGATATATTGCCCCCCAAACAGTTTTATATCAACCAAAAAACAAATGGTGTCCTTGAGGAAGGTTACCCAGTTGATCACAAAGTTTTAACTGATGTTTACTCTGGCTTGGGAATTCTGCACAGCAAGAACAAATAACAGTGTAAATAGCTTCTGTAGTGCTTTAAATTGAGATGGTACATGCGAGTAAGTGTGAGAACAGAGTGAAGGAAACTCTTGGCACCTGGGTGTTAAATGCAGAGCTGGCTGGCATTAGTCTGGGTCTTAGTTCAATTGCATAGCCAGGAGTTGGATATCAGGTAAATATCATGATTTTTCATTGTGGCTAGGGGAGGAAAAACATTTGAAATAACACCAGGCTTAATTTTTGTTAAGTAAAAATGTATCATCAGGAATGGTTAAAAACATTTGTTGGGTTTGGTTTAAAGGACCTTGTGGAACAGTCTGTTCTGTTCTGTTGGCCTCAGTCTTCTGGGGCAGCTTGCAAGGAATGACAAGATCTCCTGCCAGATGCTTTCCAGGTTCATTGTTGATTCCTCACACACTTGGGTGCCTTGGAAATTGCATGCTGCTGATGAAAGGACTGGATTTTTATACCAGATTGAGGGAGGGGAAGGAAATGGGAGGAATGGGGTGATGGAGGGAGGGCTTGAAAGGAAAGCCTCTGGCTTAGTATCTGGGGCTGCAGGGGGGTTTCATTAAGGAAATGGTCCCATTGAGTCTGCTGAAGATAGTGGACTAGATTTCCTGCATTGCTGCTGGGCGGATGTGGGGGGATGTCAAGAATTCCTGGGGATTTCCCATCAGTCTTGGTAAAGCTGGCTGCTGGAGAGCCATGTCTGATTATTGCTCCTTTCCTTGATTTTGAGCTCTTTGAGAGATCTGCTCTCACTTCACAAATGCATGCACTGTGAGTGCTCTGTGGGACCTCACGGGTCCATATACTCCTTTCAGAGATGAGCAGTTTAATGGGTTTTTTTTTTCAAGGTCAACAGCTGGCTGGTGGCATACCCAGGAATAGAACCTGGTGTTCAACTGACAGATAACATTTCTTCATTTTTGTATTTCCTCTACCCCAAACAAAGTAGAGATGTTCAAATATGTGTGTGCTAAGATTTCTTTTTAAACGTTGGCATCTTTTTTAAAAACCTTATTTTTTTCTCATTTTATCAAATATATTTAATTCTTCTTTCCTATCATCAATACATGAATACATATTTTTACTCACATAAAATTAGGATCATATGAACATATTGCAGTGGTAGATGTGTGTTTATATGCTCCCCAGTGGGGGAAAAATCTATTTAAATTGCCTTTTAAATTTAAAACATTGTTCATATTTTAGCACATCACCATTAATACTTTACAATAGTAGTTTTAAGGACTGTGTAGCATTTCATGTTATGGCTATGCTGTAATTTATTAAATCAAGCTGGCATCTTTTTTTTAATATGAAAAAACTTTAAAGTCCCTAAGGAGTTTAAGAATATCAACATGATGGCTGCTTATAGTAAACTGAAAGATTTGGTGAGAAGACTAATGTTTCCTGTGAGCAGCTGGAATCCTCCCTTTGAACTGCTGCGGCTTGAATTATTGTGGCTATGGCACTGGGTTCATCTCTTACCACTTCCCTCCACACACCCCGTGCCCCAGCCACACAAACTACCATCATCAAACAACTAACTCACCGTTCTTTAGATGGGCTTCCCACTTTTCGTGCTGTTTGCCTGCAAGACCCTTTTTTCTCTCTCTGCATCTTTTCTTCCCCGCCTTCAAAATTCAGCTGAGAAATTCCTGCCCCAGTGAGCTCCTTCTTGTAGCCCGAGACTGAAGATCCGGTTTCTGCTAGTGTGTGTAGACTCTTCTTATCGCCCCTGTGTAAGCCCATCCTGTTCTCATCTTGCATGGTTAGTATTCTGTTCGAGTGTCTGCCTTCGCTCTTTGGAGGAGAGCCCGTGTCCTAGCTCTCCTTAGATCCCTGGTGCCTAGTTTCATGCCTGGCATGGATGCGCTTAGTAAATGTTGGAATAAAGGAATGAATCATGTAGCCACACTATCATTTCAAAGAAGAAATCTCTCTGGCCAGCTATGAATTTATTCCGGGTCATCAGTACCCCTGCCTGTTCGTGGAGCTCAGTTAACAGTGGATTCCTTGAAGAAGCTGTTTCTCAATAGACAATATTTGTCTTCTGTTGTGAGTAGCTAAGATCTGGGAAATGAGTTGGGATGTTCAACTCTGAGATGCCTGTGTCCTGTGAGCTCACCGGTTCGGTCACAATGCTTCCCTGAGGCCTCTGGGCCAGCAAGGCCGGGTGGGGGGCGTCTGTGCATCCCTTCTGTCCCAGCCTCTATGAGTGAGAGGCCAAGCCCTCCTTTGTCTTTACCCCACAGTGCTCTCTCCCATTTTTACTGTACTATAAGCCACAACTATTTATTGCTTTAACTTACTTGTTCTTGGATAGACTCAAACCTGAGTCACTGGGTGCTGCGCCCTGTTGCAGATCTGAATGACAAAGACATGCTCAGAATCAAGCCTCTGCTTTAAAGGAGGCTCGATGTTAGTTGCGTAGCTTCCTCCTTCCTTAGAATAGGTCCTCCTCAACCATTGACGCACATTGGGTTCCTGGCAGGATCAGCCTGCTAGGTGTGAAACGTGTTCTAAAAAAATCTGGAATGCCCTGATCCAGCCTTAAGCTGGTGCCTCCCTTCCACAGCTCCCATTCCCATCTCCATCCTCTGCACATGCCCACAACATGCTTCTTAGAGTGTGGTCCATGGCCCAGCATCCCCTAGGAACCTAGAGAGTCAGAGCCTGCATATTAATAAGGTTCCCAGATGTGGTTTTGCACATTAGAAATGGAGAAATACTGATTTTAGTAAAGGGTTCTTAGCTCTGATGTCACAGTCTCACTCTTCTTCACCAACATCTTAGTGATGACCTTGACCTGTGTGACCAGGGACGAGACCTGGGCCTGCCAGGAGCCTCTGGTCCCGTGCTGTTCTTGGGCTCTGTCTTCTGTTGGGCCACCTGTGACCTACTTCAAGACTCCCTCCACCCCAAACTCTTAGATTTAGCTTAGACCTGTCATCAGAGCAACTATGAATACCAGGGATCACCAGACCCTCGGTCTTAGAAAGTAAGGGTCTGGTGAAAAATACTATTCAATACAATAAAAAGGCATTAAATAGATAGCTTTTGACCACAAATAAAAGTTTTACAAGGCCTTTGCTTCTGAAACAAAGTCACTTGGTGTAAAAAGCTGGGACGGTGGGCATCGCTCTCTGTAAGCCGTTGTCAAGGGCATGTCACCGGCCCATCATCCTGTCCTGGAGATGATAATACACCTGTGTGCGTCCTACTGGCTTGAAATGCCAGACACTTGCCTTCTTCCTCGCCTCATTATTGCAGATCTTGGCAAACGCTTTTGCCTCCTCACAGGTTACCACCGCGGCTTACGGGTCCTTTGCTTAGCCAGGCTGGCTGTCCTTCTATTTAACCAGTGTGAATATGTTTCCTTTCAAACCACAGACCCACCCGTATGGTCAACACAAGCAAAGTGTAACAGTGATCAGGTTCTTTGGTGAAAAAGAGGCCTGAAGTGAACCTTGTACAAGTGAAAAACCTTGGCTTCCATTCTATGCAGATATGAAACCCCTTGAACTCAAGGCCTCCTTTGGCAGGCCTGGATCAGTAATTAGGCTTCCAGCAGAGTTTTGTGAAACCCTTTTCTCTAGGGTCCCCAGCCTTGACTCAACACTAGAATCACATGAGAAGCTTTTATTTTTAGAATCCTCACGTCGTGGCTGCGCTTCTCACCAATCCAATCGATCACGAGTTTTTGAGTGGGACCCAGGCATCAGTCATGTCAAAGCTCCCAGGTGATTCCAGTGGGCGGTGAGGTTAAGGGCATCGTACTATCATGATTCAAGTCACCTGGAGAGCTTGAAGGGCAGTGCTGGGCCCTGATTCAGTAGGTCGGGGTGGGGCCCAGTATCTGCACTTCTAACTAGATCCCTGGCGGTGCTGAGGCCTGAGGCAGAGACCATGCTTTGAAAGTCTGTCTTTTCTGATCAACTTGACTCTGTATAACAGGCTGTAACTTCATCCGCCTCACGGCAACTGAATATAGTCAATATTAACATGTGATTATGGAATCTAGAAAAATGGTATTAATCTATTTGCAGGGAAGGAATGGAGACACAGATGCAGAGAGCAGACTTGGGGACGCAGAGCGGGAAGAAGAGAGTGGGATGAATTGAGAGAGTAGCGATGATATATATACACTCCCATGTGTGAAATCGCTAGCTTGCGGGAAGCTGCTGTAGAGCACAGGAGTCCCAGCCTGTGCTCATTGATGACCTAGAGGGGTAAGAGGACAGGAAAGCTCAAGAGGGAGGAGAGATATATATAATTATGACAGATTTGCATTGTTGTACGGCAGAAACCAACACAACATAGTAAAGCAATTTTCCTCCAATCAAAAATTTTAAAACTCCCTGCCCTAGGGGTCAGGTGAGAGGTCTGGCCACCTTAGAGGTACCTGCTCCAGGGCCAATCTGGAAAAGGCACTAAATTAAATCATTACTAGACATCTAGCAGGGCTTCCCAGGTGGCGCAGTGGTAAAGAATCCACCTGTCAATGCAGGAGATACAAGAGATAGATGGAGTTCGATCCCTAGATGGGGAAGATCCCCTAGAGGACGAAAGAGCAACCCACTCCAGTATTCTTTCCTGGAGAATCCCATGGATGGACGAGCCTGGCAGGCTACAATCCATAGTGGACTCTCAAGAGTCAGACACAATTATTACTAGACACCTAACACAAGGTGAGGAAACTGTATCTATGAGGAAGAGTCCATGTTAGCAGAGGAACTCTGGGATAAAGTGCTTGGGGTGAGCAGGTCTGTTTTGCAGAGTATCATATGTGAGTTAGGAGCCAGGACTGAATTGCTGGTCTAGACAGTGAGATTACCATAGTCCTCCTTCTCTGACTCACACTATGGGACACTCAGCCTGTCCTCCACAGAAATGTGGGTGCATGCCTACAGAGTCCTTGGAAAGATGTATGCTTTTGACCTGGCCTCCACCTACACACCGTGGTCCAGCCTTGCTTCCCTCTAAGGAACCCTGCACGAGACTGGAGAACCCTGGCAATGCTTTGCGTGTCTGACCGAGCCACTGTCTGAATTCTCTGCTGGGACCAGCATCCCCCTTTGGGTGGATGAATAAATGGTTCCCTGTTGGAGCAGTATGCTCTGCTGACTGAGACTTGCCAGGGGCCTGTTCCCAGCGGGGAGCGAAGTCGCCGCCGTGTTGCAGACAGAGCTGGCCTCATGCCAGGAAGAACCATGGTGGCGGGGACCCTTCTTGTGAAACTCCAAGAGGGTAAGCCGCTGCTCCTCCCCGAGGGCATCTCGGGGCACCTATAGGGCATTTACGACCCAGTGCTGTGTGAGCTCTGGACACTTTCGGACACAGAAAGAGCATATCCCTTCCCCGCGGGTGAATCACTGCTTCTCGGGCCTGAGTCAGGATAGCATTTGTATCTGTCATGTCTTGCCACATAGCAAGCTGCCCCCAAACATCACAGTGGGGTGCAACAAGAATCCGTTATGTCTCATGAGTGCGTGGGTTAGAAATCTGGGTGCGGCTCAGCTGGGTCATTCACGCAGCCATGGTCCTCTGGCTTTGCAGCTGGCCCCAAGGCCCTGGCGGTCATGGGGCCTCCCTCCTGCACGCAGCCTTTGCCACCCAGTCATCGAGCCCGGTCTCCTTCCTGGGGGCGGGAGCCATCTGAACTGGTGACAAAGCCTTGAAACCCCTACAACGCCATTCCTGCCATACTGGGGTGGTCAGAGCCGTCCTAGGTCAGAGGGGTGCGGAATTTGATTCTCCCTGGACGGGAGTTGGTGCTGAGGCTGTGGGCGTGATCCTCAAGGAGACAAAGGACAAGAAGCTGCTGCTCTACTTCAGGCGACTGATGAATGAATATGTAGATTAAGCAAGAACTTTTTAAACAGTGTAAATTTGGAAACCTTTGTAGGTTGGAAAAATCTTGAGTATATCCTATATCCCTCCTTACAGTGAGGTATCATGTCCACATCTTCCTAAGCCCGTGAAATAGTTTTATATCTTTCATAAATCTAGTTCATTAACTTAAGGTATATAGAACCTGAAATGATGACAACTTGGATTGTTAGCTTTAGATATGAAAGATTAGTTATGTGCCTGGAGTTGATAAAATTATATCAATGAAGGGGGGGAAGTGCTGTTTAGCGCTTAGCCCCTTCCTTTCAGTATGCTAAGTCGCTTCAGTGGTCTCCAACTCTTTGTGATCCCATGCACTGTAGCCCGCCAGGTTCCTCTGTTTATGGGATTTTCTGGGCAAGAATACTGGAGAGGGTTGCCATGCCCTCCTCCAGGGGATCTTCCCAACCCAGGGATTGAACCCTTAGATTCAATCTGGATTTTAGGCTGTAGTTTGGCCAAGAAAATAATAGTGAGTAATGCCTTGGCCCTTCTTAACCCATTAGCTAAAGACAACTGGTCCAGTGGAAGAGCTTCCTATTTATAACTCTCTTGATTAGGGGACATAGGCCATGGTTACCGTGGCTCCAGCCTCTCATGAACACCATGGCACCGGCGGGGGCGAGGGGACAGCTGCCCTTCAGGTTGTGAGTGTAGGCAGCTCTGCAGCTGCCTGGGGCTTACATCAGAGGCTCTCTGACTGTTTTCTTCTAGGGGACATGGTGTGGCTCTGTGTCAAGGGAGAGGGCAGGGAAGCAACTTATCCTTATGGATTGTCAGGCATTTTGACCCATACTTATATTGCTCAGTCCCTAGAAGTAGGCACAATACTCTTACATATGAGAAACTGTTGTTATCATTTAGTTGCTAAGTCATGTCCAGCTCTTTGCTACCCTGTGGACTGTAGCCCACCAGGCTCTTCTGTCCATGAGATTTTCCAGGCAAGAATACTGGAGTGGGTTGCCATTTCCAATGAGAAAACTGAGGCTTAGGTAAATTAAGTACTTTTCCTAAGATCACAGAATACCTAAGAATTAATACTTAGATAAGGTAAAGATGGGCCTCCCTGGTGACTCGGTGGTAAAGAATCCACCTGCCAGTGCAGGAGCTGCAGGAGACATGGGTTTGCTCCCTGTGGTTGGGCAGATCCCCTGAAAAAGGAAGTGGCAACCCACTCCAGCATTCTTGCCTGGAGAATCCCATGGACTGAGAAGCCTGGCAGGCTACAGTTCATGGGGTCACAAAGAGTCAAGCATGACTTAGTGAAATTAAATCATTTCCCTGAATTGGAATCATTTCAGTCTGGTTCCATCAGACCCCAAACCCCTGTCCTCTTAGCACACCTTACAGCCTAAAGAGGAGACGGGAAAGAGCATGGCCGAGACTGTGCTAGTCTTCCTCCTCCTTCCAAACCGTTCTCTCCTTGGAGCTTTGCCAGCTCCAAAGGATGTGAGACTCCACTGAGACTGTGGCCTGTGGTGGCCCTGTGAGGTTCTGCTGCTGTGTGCAGCAGGCTCCATTAAGACAGAATTTCCATCATCTGGGTTTTCTTATCATGGGTTATTCAAGGCCCTTCCAAAATATTCAAGCCGGAGAAGGATCTCCAAAGCCATTAAGAACATGACTCTCCATAGGCTCCCAAAGTCCTCTCCCACATGGGGCTCTAAATGACCCGAGCCTGCACAGGGGGACGGCTGAGGCCGGCGGGCGCTTTGATTCCTTCGCATCACCTTGGTCCCCGGACAGGCCTGGCTGCCCTCTGCCAGGTTGTTTCTGGGAATGTCTGCTGCTTTTTGCATTTTAGATCCCAGAAACCACAAAGACCTGGAGCTTTTTCTTAATGAAGCTGGAGTCAAGGGGGGGACCCTGATGCTCCATGAGCTGGGGCTGGGGAGAACTCTGTCTTTGGGGGCGGAATGTGCATGTCGCCATGAACTTCTTCAGAAACGTCCCTCTATTTGCATACTTTTAACTTTGTTTTATGAATGGAAACCACGGATGTTACATTCTGATGGGGTGTCCAGGCCAGGAAACCTAGGTCTGTCTGATTTTGAAATCAGTACTCTCACCACCAGCAATTATCTGAAAGATCTTGAATGATGGAATCTAGGAATTAAGGAAAAGCAAGGAGTTTGGTTTTCAGTGTTTAGAATAAAAAGTTATTATATTAGGCTTCCCTGTGGCTCCGTCAGTAAAGAATCCACCAGCAAAGCAGGACACCTGGGTTCTGTCCTTGGGTCGGGAATATCCCTTGGAGAAGGAAATGGCTACCCACTCTGATATTCTTGGTGTTCTGCATTAAGATTAAAAAGCTGTTATGAGGCTTCCTTTGTGGCTCAGCTGGTAAAGAATCCACCTGCAATGCGGGAGACCTGGGTTTATCCCTGAGTCGGGAGGATCCCCTGGAGAAGGAAAGGGCTACGTACTCCAGTATTTTTGGTGTTCAGCATTAAGAGTAAAAAAAAAATTGTTATGGCCCATGAGAAAAAGGCAACTGTCCAAGGGCATTGTGCTAGAGCGAGCACGCGTCAGTCTGGGATGGNCCTTGGAGAAGGAAATGGCTACCCACTCTGATATTCTTGGTGTTCTGCATTAAGATTAAAAAGCTGTTATGGGGCTTCCTTTGTGGCTCAGCTGGTAAAGAATCCACCTGCAATTCGGGAGACCTGGGTTTATCCCTGAGTCGGGAGGATCCCCTGGAGAAGGAAATGGCTACCCACTCCAGTATTTTTGGTGTTCAGCATTAAGAGTAAAAAAAATTGTTATGGCCCATGAGAAAAAGGCAACTGTCCAAGGGCATTGTGCTAGAGGGAGCACCCGTCAGTCTGGGATGAGCATGACCGCAGACTCTGCAGGCCCTGTTTGACTGACAGTCCTTGTCCGGTTAGCAAAATGGTAGTGTTTGTTTAAGGCCTGAGTCTCTTCCTTAGATCATTTCTTTCAGACATTCAGACCTGCAAGAAGGCAAGGAAAAGAAAAGCACATTTTCCTTCTTTTTGATCTTTACTTAGAGAGGGATACTGTTGTTTTTTTTTTTTAATTAAAGTATACTTGATTTGCAGTGTTGTATTAATTTCTGCTGTAGAGCAAAATGATTCAGTTATACGTATGTGAACATTCTTTTTCATATTCTTTTCCATTATGGCTTATCCCAGGATATTGAATATAGTTCCCTGTGCTATACAGTAGGACCTTGTTGTTTATCTATCCTATGTATATAATAGTTTGCTTCTGCTAACTGCAAACTCCCATCCTTTTTTTCCTCCAACCCACTCACTCCCCTTGGCAGCCACAAATCTGTTCTTTGTGTCTGTAAGTTGGTTTCTGTTTTTTAGATAAGTTCATTTGTGGCATATTTTAGATTCCATATATAAGTAATATTTCTCTTCCTGACTTCACTTAGTGTGATAATCTCTAGTTCCATCCATGTTGCTGCAAATGGCTTTTTTTTTTAAATGCTGAGTAGTAGTCCATTGTATATATGTACCACATCTTTTTCCATTCATCTGTTGATGGGCATTTAGATTATTTCTGTGTCTTGACTATTGTAGATAGTGCTGCTATGAACATAAGGGTGCATGTATAATAATTAAGTGAAAGTGTTAGTTGCTCAGTCATGTCTGACTCTTTGCAACCCCATGGACTGTAGCCCGCCAGGCTCCTCTGTCCATGGAATTCTCCAGGCAAGAACACTGGAGTGGCTAGTCATTCCCTTCTTCAGGGCATCTTCCTGACCCAGGAATCAAACCCAGGTCTCTTGCTGGGCAGGTGGATTCTTTACTATCTGAGCCACCCCAGGGCTGCAGTGAACACAGAGGCACATATCTTTTCAAATTATAGTTTTCTCTGAATATGTGCCCAGGAGTGCGATTGTTGGATCATATGGCAACTCTATTTTTAGTTTCTGAGGAACCCCAACACTTTTTTCCTTAGTGGCTGCACCAACTCACTTTCCCACCAAGTAGTGTAGGAGAATTCCTTTTCTCCACACTGAGAGGGATATATTTTGATACCAGAATATGAGCATGTTTACTTGAATCTGAGGGAAAAAAAAGAATCCCGTTCTGCCACCTAGAGAGGAGTTTTCTCTCTTGTTCCAAGGAGACCGTAGAAAGTGTGATCAAAAGACTGGATGGCTTGGATGAAAGTTGTAAGGAAGAGGACCTATATACTGTTGGATTTTTATGACGGTTTTCTTTTTCTAAGTTGGCATTAGAGAAACTGAAAATATATGTAACCAGACAGAGAGGCAGCCATATATTGGAGGGGATTGCAAACAAACCATCTTAAAAGGCAATGTAAACTGGTGTTACAGCATTTCATCTGTGATTAATGGTATTGTTTTCTTTCTGGAAAACTCCAACTCTCTTTTCCACTTACAGTCTCTGGCTGGATCAGATTTTTGTTCTCTGTTGTTATTTGGAAAGTTTTATAGCTTTGAAATCTTCTCCATAGGGAATTCTGCTAGAACTAGAGAAGGGTAGGGGGAAGTATGGGAATTGAGTAATTATATCGCCCTAGAATGGAATTTGTGTACCTACAAATTTTTGCAGTGAAGGAATATTTGACACATATTGTTGGGATATAGATTAGAGGTGGTTCTACCACTCACTTCCTTACCCCATTTCCTGTTCTCAAAGCTGGTAAGTGAAAAATACATTAAGTCCAGCATTTGTCACTCAAAGCCACTTTGAAATACAGGAAACTCCTATGCAAGCTAATTTTCAAGAATTTCTACTTTGGTCCTTTTGGTCTGGATATTAAATGTGGTGGTTCTATATCCATGTAGAGAGGAGTAGTAAAATTCTAAAGAGTAGAAACAGAGTTGTTGATTTTTAGTGTGCTTTATGGCAGGCAGATGGCACAGGATCGCTTAGCTGGAGTAATTCATTCACCATTTTGGAAGAGTTAGTCCAAACTTGGGAAGGAAAATTTCTTTAAAGAAACATATTTTCTGACAGTGTCTTGGAACACTCTCTCTTCTGCTCTAGTTTCACAAGGGAAAGCATGGACCATGTTGAATTTAATTCTCCTGATGTCTGTTTCACCAGTCGTCATCTGAGGTCTGTGTTCAACCTCCAGTGTGAATTTGGCATGCATGGAGGACTCTTTTATTTTAGAGCATTTTTAATATACTCACTTAAAATCTGCTCAAGTGATTATCGTCAACTAACCCATTATATTTTATTTCAAGATGGGAACATGGTTGTATTTATTGTGCTATGTGTTGACCCTTGAGTAAGCATGTCATTTTGTGATGTGAACTGAATTTTACTGAAATGATTCACTTATGTTAGTGAAGAATTCATGACTCTCTGTACTCAAAAACGTGTCCTTTAAAAACAAAGGGCACCTAGCTTTGAGATGATCTCTGTTTGTTGATTTAGATAATCTTGAACACGCGGTAGTGTTCACCTAACCCATTTCTCAGTGACTCATGTCCTTAGGGGTTACTCAGCGCAGAAAACTCTTCAAGAAGAATGGCTGGTTTCTGCTTCATCTTCACAGCTGTGAATCTTAGCTGGTCAGGCTTCCCATATAGCAGAGAAGACAGTTGATTGGGAACCTTAATTTGTAGGTGCGTCAGTGCAGTCTAAGCATAAAGGTGATGCTGCCATTGTTCTCGCCATCTTAGATAAGACCATTTGTGTTGAAAACCATCTCTCCATGGCTCTGGATCATCCATGGTGTAGGCTAGGAAAAGAAATGAGGAGGGCGGAGTTAAGTCCTGGCCAAACTGATCCAGGAGGAGAAGCGGGTGGCAGAGGATGAGATGGTTGGATGGCATCACTGATTCAATGGATGTGAGTTTGAGCAGACTCCTGGAGATAGTGAAGGACAAGGAAGCCTGGCATGCTGCAGGCTGTGGAGTCCCAGAGTCAGACACGACTGAGCAACTGAACAACAACCAACTGGTCATATCCAATCATTTTCTTTTATTCCCCTTGTTTAGCATCCATCCCATGTCTCTTCCATGATTTCAAAAAGCACAATGTGACCTAGGCATATCTTCCAGTGAGTGGTCACTTGTGCCTTTTTTTCCACAGTAGCAAATGAAGTCAAGTAGACCCCAGACTTAAAAAAAAAAAAAAAAGAGCCTAAACCAGGGCATTGGAAAGAGACAATAGTTTCTCTCTTCTTAGCAAAGAGGTCAAGAAAAGCAGAGCTTTAGAAGCAAGAGAATTAAGAGTAGTTGATTAAAGAAAACAATTTTATGCAAAGTAAAGATGAGTTTCAGAGGATTTGCAGATTTGGAGGAGAGAGAGAGACCCTGGTGTTTGCTTCGGGNAGAAAAGCAGAGCTTTAGAAGCAAGAGAATTAAGAGTAGTTGATTAAAGAAAATAATTTTATGCAAAGTAAAGATGAGTTTCAGAGGGTTTGCAGATTTGGAGGAGAGAGAGAGACCCTGGTGTTTGCTTCGGGAAATACTCACTAATTCTTCTGGTCTTCACTTCAACATCATTCTTCTGAGAGAGTCCTTCACTCCCAGGACTCGATGCCCTCCCCCGACTCTGGTATACTTCCCTCTAATCATCCACTAAGATAATGTAATTTTACATTTGTAAAAAAACTATAAGTACAAATTTATATGCATCCATATATACTTAGTTATCTGTTATCCATCCTAAGTTATAACCCTTTAAAGAAGTGATCTTGTTTGTCTTATTTTTTATTGTATCCTTCTCTTAGGATATGTTGCTGTTGTTCAGTCACTCAGTCATGTCTGACTCTTTGCAACCCCCTGGACTGCAGCGTGCCAGGCTTCCCTGTCCTTCACCATCTCCCAGAGCTTGCTCAAACTCATGTCCATTGAGTTGGTGATCCCATCCAACCATCTTGTCCTCTGTCATCCCCTTCTCCTCCTGCCTTCGATCTTTCCCAGCATCAGGGTCNTGCAGCGTGCCAGGCTTCCCTGTCCTTCACCATCTCCCAGAGCTTGCTCAAACTCATGTCCATTGAGTTGGTGATCCCATCCAACCATCTTGTCCTCTGTCATCCCCTTCTCCTCCTGCCTTCGATCTTTCCCAGCATCAGGGTCTTTTCTAATAAGTTGGCTCTTTGCATCAAGTAGCCAAAGTATTGGAGCTTCAGCATCAGTCCTTCCAATTAATATTCAGGGTTGGTTTCCTTTAGGATTGACTGGTTTGATCTCCTTGTTGTCCAAGGGACTCCCAAGAGTCTTCTCCAACACCAGTTTGAAAGCATCAGTTCTCCAGTGCTCAGCCTTCTTTATGGTTCAGGTCTCATATCCATACATGACTGCTGGAAAAACCGTAACTTTGACTATACAGATCTTTGTTGACAAAGCGATGTCTCTGCTTTTTAATATGCTAGGTTTGCCATAGCTTTTCTTCCAAAGAGCAAGCATCTTTTAATTTCATGGCAGCAGTCACCGTCCGCAGTGATTTTGGAGCCCAGGAAAATTAAAGTCTGACACTGTTTCTATTGTTTCTGCATCTATTTGCCATGAAGTGATGGGACCAGATGCCATGATCTTAGTTTTTTGAATGTTGAATTCCGTGAAGATGTATTAGACCTTCTAGAACTAAAACCAAAAAAGATGCCTTTTCATCGTAGGGCACTGGAATGCAAGTAGAATATGTTAGAAATATTCAGTGGAAGAACACTGAGGTTTTAGAGCAGAGAGAGCCTCAAGATGCTGGGGTGAGAGGAAGGGGGTATCTGGGGATAGAAGTAGGGGAAAAAAACCAGGGTTGGCCTACTGTAAAAGGAATGAGAAGAGGACATGAATGAGGGTGATGCATCGCCAACTTCCTGGAATCGTGGATGGGAGTCTGATCCTTAACCTGCTGCATCAGTTTCTTCTCCCGGCTGGTGGGTTTCACTTTGTGGGGACAGCTCCAGTTTTGGGGACCTTACTCCCTCTCTTCAGAGTTCTTCCTTTGGTTTCATGTAACTTCTACTTCTTGGTTTTGGTCTTGTCCTTCAGAATGAGCTGATTCATAAGTTATTGTAAAGCCTGTTGGCACAGTGGCAAAGAATCCACCTGCCAATGCAGGAGATGCAAGAGATGAGGTTTCAGTCCCTGGGTTGGGAAGATCCCCTGGAGGAGGGCACTCCAGTATTCTTGCCTGGAAAATTCCATGGACAGAGGAGCCTGGTGGGGCTACAGTTCATGAGGTTGCAAAGAGTTGGACACACTGAGCACCAGCACATATGCACTTAAAGCCTGTTAGGTCAATGGCCAACTGATAGTAGAAATTGGTGTTTGGTTTTATTTTTTTTCCCATCAGGTGTGTGATATCTTGGATGATCGTAAAGATGCAGATTCTACACCAACTAGTGCAATTGTATAAGTAAAAATGCCCCAAGAATGAAAACCAATTTTCTTCAGGTTGTGGATGCAAATAACTTTAAAATCTTTCATGGGTATTTGTAAGGAAGACTCTAATACCACATATTGGAGTGAAAAGCCTTCAGTCAATTATTTCTTTTAAAATCGAGATACTTCCAGTGGCAGCATACTGCTTTTAATTGGTTCCTTTTCCTTCCAGAAGCTTGGCTATCAGCAAAACTTGTATAACATTAATTCCATCTGAGATAAAGAATTTTNGGTGAACTCTGGGAGTTGGTGATGGACAGGGAGGCCTGGTGTGCTGCAGTCCATGGGGTCACAAAAAGTCGGATATGACTGAGTGACTGAACTGAACTGAATTGAATGATTAGTTGGGTCAATGAAGATAATCCAGGCTAGTAATCTTCCCATCTCAAATTCCTTAACTTGTTCATATCTGCAAATTCCCTTTTTCCATGTGATGTTTCCAAGTTCTGAAGATTGGGGTGGGGGCATCTTTGAGGAGGACATTATTCTGCTGGTCTTGGTACTTTATGTGAAGCGATTCAGAGCATTATCTTCAAGCCTGATGTTACCATGGATTGGGTTCACTCAGAAGTTGACTNGTGATGTTTCCAAGTTCTGAAGATTGGGGTGGGGGCATCTTTGAGGAGGACATTATTCTGCTGGTCTTGGTACTTTATGTGAAGCGATTCAGAGCATTATCTTCAAGCCTGATGTTACCATGGATTGGGTTCACTCAGAAGTTGACTGAGCAGACACTGGCAGGCAGGATGTTTGCTAAGGACAATCCTTGGAAACAGCAACTATGGCTGGGGGGGAGGGGGAGGAGGAGGCTGATCTTGGCTGGGCTTGTGAGTCTGTGGTCATTTGGAAGGTCAGCCAGGTGGTAGCTGGTCCCAGATAGCCTAGTTCACACATTTAATTGGCTAGAGGTTGGAGTGATAAGGTAACTATGCCCAGTCTCTCATCTTTCAATAGGTCAACAGGGTGTATTCATATAATGGCATCATTTTTAAAAGCAAGCAAAAGCTATGAGATCTTTAGAGGAGTAAGCCTAGAAGGGGCCCAATATCACATGTATGGATGTGAGAAAGTGAAGTCACTCAGTTGTGTCCGACTCTTTGTGACCCCATGGACTGTAGCCTACCAGGCTCCTCCATCCATGGAATTTTCCAGGCAAGAGTACTAGAGTGGGTTGCCATTTTCTTCTCCAGGGGATCTTCCTGACCCAGAGATTGAACCCAGGTCCCCCCCTCATTGCGGGCAGATACTTTACCGTCTGAGCCACCAGGGAATCCCATGGATGTGAGAGTTGAACCATGAAGAAAACTGAGCACCAGAGAATTGATGCTTTTGAACTGTCGTGTTGGAGAAGACTCTTGAGAGTCCCTTGTACTGCAAGAAGATCCAACCAGTCCATCCTAAAGGAGATCAGTCCTGGGTGTTCATTGGAAGGACTGATGTTGAAGCTGAAACTCCAATACTTTGGCCACCTCATNAGTGACTAAGCAGCAGCAGCATTCCATGATACGTTCTACTTTTTCCAGAAAGACCTATGAATGAACCTGATGATTATAGTGTTACATAATAGGTTATACACAATAGCTCAACTAGAATTTAAAGTTCTAATTCCCGTCTTTAAACTTTAGCCATTCTGTGGCAAACTCCTGTATTGAATCAGTAAAATATTTCCCAGATCTTCTCTGTGATGCTTTCCTTTCTAAAGGAACCCAGAGGGATCCATGTAAATAATATGCCCTTGAATTCAGGGGCCCTGGTGCCATTGCCTCCATAGATGCCCAGAACTTTGGCACCGGACAGTAATGCACACAGAGTGTTTGGTAAAACGTTTGGTGGTAGACCAAAGCATAGTCCTAATGCCACATGGAATAGGGAAGAGTCTAGATCT
Organism: Neotragus pygmaeus; assembly: GCA_006410875.1. Lineage (NCBI taxonomy): Eukaryota > Metazoa > Chordata > Mammalia > Artiodactyla > Bovidae > Neotragus > Neotragus pygmaeus. The sequence continues at coordinate 127,533 of SJYV01012075.1, read as the reverse complement.
TACATTGTGGGTTGTGTACATACTGTCCTGTGCTCCCAGACTCGTAACTGTTTCTTTAAAGAGTAATATGGAGGATACCTTTAGTTGAACTGAAACTTGTAATCCTAAACCATTCAGAGGTTAGAAGGCTAATATTAGGGCCTTTTATTAAAATGATGACTATGCCTAATGATGCAACTTGCTCCAGGATCCACCAATTGATGAAAGATGAACAACAACAGGAAAATCTTGGTTGTTTCCAGTAAGCCAAGTATTTGTACATTACATGAATGTTTATCGAATTATGGTCCATATATAATGGAATATTACTTGGCCATAAAGAAGAACACATTTGAGTCCGTCTGAATGAGGTGGATGAACCTAGAGCATATTGTACAGAGTAGAGTAAGTCAGAGAAAAACAAATACCATGTATTAACATGTATGTGTGGAATCTAGAAAGATGTGCTGATGAACCCGTTTGCAGGGCAGCTATGGAGATGCAGACAGAACAGACTTGTGGACACAGGGGAAGGAGAGGGCAGGATGAATGGAGAGAGTAGCGTGGAAACATACGCACCATATGCAAACAGCCGATGGGAACATGCTGTATGACAGTTTAGACAGGTGCTCTGTGACAACCTGGACGGTGGGATGGGATGGGAGGGAGGCTCAAAAGGCAGAGGACATCTATATACCTATGGCTGATTCATGTGATGAATGGCGGAGACCAACTCAATATGGTAAAGCAGTTATCCTCCAATTAAGAATTAATACATCAAAAAAAAAAGAAAGAAAAATTGCACCTCTACTGAGCAGTCTGTTTTTCAGGAGTTTATAACCTGAAAATTAATATAGTCTGGCCTGAAATACCTTGTAAATCGACATGAATGATAGCATAATATGACTGGTGATTATAAGCACCTTCTGTGAGAGGTGTCATCGCCAGTTTTCCCAGAATCTCTGAACAGCAACACTGGGTACGAGCAGAGGCTGCCAGGCTGTCTGCTTTACATGCGTTTCCAGCTGCTGGTAGAGCAACAGCTGTGCTGAGCCCTCCCCCTAAACCTTCCTCTCTGCATGTTTAGGGTGTTAAGAGCATTGGTTCTGTTCCTCTCCTTCTGTGCAAGCAGAGGAAAGCCTACCATCTTCTCTGAGTGCTTTGCGAGCTGTGTCTCGTGCCCTATCCGCCAGATCTTGACCATTGCTCCAGGCCTCTCAGATAACTCCCATGACATCGAATGGTAAATGGAAGTGACCTCTCGTTAGACAACTCTGGGGAGGTAGTGTGTGGGCTCACTCAATGAAAGGACATTGGTGTGGGAGAGCGTTTCAGGGGAAGAAAGGTAACTCCTCGGCTGGCAGGAGATTTCTCACTGACCAACCTTCATTAACTGTGATGTCACATGAAAAGGAGCCCGGCCTGGGTACAGGTCACGGGGAGGGTAGACTCCTGATGGTAGCCGGTGACAGCCCCTATGATAAATGAACGCTCCTGTTAAACCATGACCCTCTGAGAAGCCAGTGTCAAGTAAAAAACTCAAGAGAGGTACCCTCGAAGACGTGCCCCTTGTAAACACTGATGGTAGGAATGTCCATGTCAGTGGAGGACTTTGGGTAAACGTCTCAAAGCACACAGAATTTTTTTCTTTTCAATAACGTTTATAGAGTTTAAGGAAAAATGAGTAAAGTCCATCAGCTGTGCGTGGATGGAATGAAGACCTTGGCCACCTCAGGGGCTAATACTATGGGGTGCTTTGTGCCTTGGGCTGGAAGGCTATTTATGGGTTTTGTTGACTGACAATTTAAAACCTAAATTGTAAGAGAGCTTTAAAATAAATAAACATCTGTATAAGGTTGTGTCAGTGGTCACTACTGAAATGAAATGATTTTTTTCACTTGTCTTTTTTTACACTTGAATTCAGGATATAAATGCTATAGAAATGACTTTTAGATTTTCTATTAAGGCATGGAGATCAGATCATTTATATTTCAAATCTGATGATCTAGGGATAACACTGGGTAGCAGAAACTCTAAAGCAAGAAGCCAGTGATTTCTTTTTTGTGAGTCCCTGTGATAACGTTGTTTCATGTAAAGATGAAAAAGAAAATAGTCTCTGGGATTACCAACTTTCTACAAATTAGGTGTATCATTGCTGGAAGCAGCTCCCTAACTATTCCATCCTTTGGTGGACCCGGAAGATCAATAACACAGTTACTGTAATCTAAAATATCCTGTATTTGTCCATCTAAAAGTCACAGTCTTATCTCCGGCAGGGATTAGTCAGCAGTGAGTCAGAGCTTTGGCTATTGCTGAGCACATGTCAGTTTCTCACTCCCGACATGAAAGGAGTTCTATGTGCTTAAGACTGAAGGTGCAGTAGCTACACGCACCATGACCCCTCTCATTTCTACACCTACCTCCCACCGCACCTAACACAAACTTCCCAGAGAGAAAGGCGTGTGCATACATGCAGATGGCTCTGTATGTGTGCACACACTTTCATAAACATCCTTTCATTTCTTTAGATCCTTCCTCGATTTAACGCCGGTTGATTTGGGGAGAAAAAGAACATTTAAAAAACCAGTATTGCTTCTCACTGTGGGACTCACTTGAGTTACGCTGCTGCTGTACAAATTCCCGTGCCATTCCCATTTTGATATAGTCTCTAGGTAGATAGAACAGAAGCCCTCTGGTCTTTGCCCATCATGCTAGAGGTGACAGAACAAGGTACTTTATGGTGGCCTCGGGTAGTGTGTGTGCCTGTCTGCTACCCCGGTGGTGTCATCTTTAAGAGTCATTCTAACTAGTGTGATCAGTTACAAAGGACTCCTTGTATTATCTGGCAAATACTTTAATAGAGGTATTAAGAAATTAAGACGAAGAGTTAACTTTTAAAATAATTATTAGAGCCCTGTAGGCATTAGCATCTCAAACAAAAATTTTGGAAGTTTCTGGAAATTTTGGTTCATTTGCAACTGCATTCTTCACCTTTTTCCCACCCCTGCCACCAACCAAAAAGATTCTGAGATTTACTCTATGAGACTTAAGCTTTTAATAAGCTACATCTTGAGGAAAGAAAGTCTTCTTTTATTATGAATTATGTTTAATTAACCTCATACAACCTTGGTAAAGTCTCATGATCTTAACATCAAATTTTAGAAACATGATACTTGGGAATTCATATTTAGATAAAGAGGTCATTTATCACGTAGGATTATGTACTATAGAAATTGTGGCATGCAGAATCAAAGACAGATGCATCTCATTTGAAATGAACCTGATACACGAAGCTTTGCATTAAAAACAAATACATTAGAAATCAGTCATTTTACTATAAAAGGAAATACCAGTAGATTTCTTCCAAGAGCTCTAGTGACAGAACTTTCTGTGTGACTCAATTTGTTAAAATTACAATTTAAATAGTTAAAATTCCATATGCAATTTGAAGCAATTTTAAATTAAAATTAAAGAATTGTCATTTGGAGAAACAATGTGTTTTTTGCTGTATGTTTGTAAATCTTATAATACATAAGTGATGATGTTACTGAACAAGGAGGAAAATTGTTTTTCTAAAATTAGCCTTCTGAAGCTGTAAGTTGGAGAAACAAAAGTTCAAAATTTACACTGGTTATATGTAGCAAAAAAGTTCAAAATAGCACAATATTCAACATAACTCTGATTATTTCAGTCATACGTTTTGTTTTACTGTTGTTCTTTATTTGCTAAGCCGTGTCTGCCTCTTTGCGACCCCATGAACTGCAGCATGCCAGGCTTCCCTGTCCTTCACTATCTCCTGGAGTTTGCTCAGATTTGTGTCCGCTGCATCAGTGGTGCTAACCATCTCATCCTCTGCCCCTCTCTTCTTTTGCCTTCAGTCTTTCCCAGCATCAGGGTCTTTTCCAGTGAGTCGGGTCTTCACATCAAGTGGCCAAAGTATTGGAGCTTCAGCTTCAGCATCAGTCTTTTCAATGAACATTCAGGGTTGATTTCCTTTAGGATTGACTCGTTTGATCTTGCAGTCCAAGAAACTCTCAAGAGTCTTCTCCAGCACCACAGTTATTCAAAAGTGGCTTTCAGTTCAGTTCAGTTGCTCAGTCGTGTCCGATTCTTTGAGACCCAATGAATCGCAGCACGCCAGGCCTCCCTGTCCATCACCATCTCCTGGAGTTCACTCAGACTCGCATCCATCGAGTCAGTGATGCCATCCAGCCATCTCTTCCTCTGTCGTCCCCTTTTCCTCCTGCCCCCAATCCCTCTCAGCATCAGAGTCTTTTCCAATGAGTCAACTCTTCACATGAGGTGGCCAAAGTACTGGAGTTTCAGCTTCAGCATCATTCCTTCCAAAGAAATCCCAGGGCTGATCTCCTTTAGAATGGACTGGTTGGATCTCCTTGCAGCCCAAGGGACTCTCAAGAGTCTTCTCCAACACCACAGTTCAAAAGCATCAGTTCTTTGGCGCTCAGCTTTCTTCACAGTCCCACTCTCACATCCATACATGACCACAGGAAAAACCATAGCCTTGACTAGACGGACCTTTGTTGGCAAAGTAATGTATCTGCTTTTCAATATGCTGTCTAGGTTGGTTATAACTTACCTTCCAAGGAGTAAGTGTCTTTTAATTTCATGGCTGCAATCACCATCTGCAGTGATTTTGGAGCCCCCCAAAATAAAGTCTGACACTGTTTCCACTGTTTCCCCATCTATTTCCCATGAAGTGATGNTGTTTATCTGCTGTGAACATCTATATCCCCATTTGTTTCCAGGGCATTTACCTTTATTTGCCTCTTGGAGCATAGTTATAATAACTTTTAAAGGCTTTGATAATTCCAACAGCTAGGTCACCTGGGACTTAGCATCCCCAGTCTTTTGTCCTGACAGTTTGGCCACATGTTCCTGGTTCTTTGTAGGAAGAGTAATTTTGAGTTTTGTCTGGGACCTTCTGGATATGTTGTATGGACCCTGAGTGCTATTAAACTCCTCGGGAGCATGTGGATTTTGTTGTTGTTGTTACTTACTATATTTTGTTTTTGTTTAGCAGGCAATCAAGCCAGTTAGGTTCAGACCACAAAGCCTGTCTCACTCTGTGTGGGTGGTGATTCGAAGGTTGTTCGGTTTCCCAAGCCTTCACTCTGCTGTGCTGCCTTGGGCCGGCCCATACGTGTGCCGCTCAGGGGTTAGTTCAGGACTTTGCGGGGAGCAGGACAGGCAGTTGAAATTGTAGTTCAGTTTTCCAAACCTTTGCTCCTGTTTGGGGTCTGTCACACTTACGCATGACTCAAAGGTGAACTGGAACTGACAGTTGATGGACAGAATCTGAGGGTCTCCTCCAGCCGATTGCTCTCTGGGTCTGCCACACTCTCTAGCTCTCAGGAGCTATATTCCTAGTTCTTTGTTCAGAAAGATGAGGTTCTTTTGGCGTCATCTGCCTGGGCCGCCACAGCGCAGCTCTGTGACCAGAGCCGAATGACAACAAACAGGCAGCAAGAGGAGAAGGGGAGTGAGAGACGCGCCCCCTACCATGACCTCCCCCAGTTTGCACCCCTCTACCTGCTGACTTGCTCTTGTTTACTTTTCACGGTTTGGGTTTTTGTATGTATGTTGTAGCTCATCCAGTTTTTTGTTGTAATCCGTGGCAGAGAGGCTGTGGCGGGTTTATTCCATCTTGACTGGCCCCCAAAGTCTTAAAGCATGGCCTAATTAGTTTTTTATGTTGCATAACAGACTACCGCAAAGTGAAAGCAATGCACATTTGTTATCTCACCGTTTCTGAGGGTGAGGCAGCTAAGCAGGGGTTACCAGTTGAGGCCAGGGCTGGGTTTTCATGGGAGGATGGGCTTGACTGGGGAAAGGTGGGCTTCCATGCTCACTCGGGCTGTTGGCAGAATTCATTTCTTTGCAGCAGTAGGATTCATGGCAGCCATTTTTTCAAAGCTGACCCCTGAAAGGGAGACTAAAGCAAGTCTCCTAAACAGATGGAGCTTTATAATGTAGTCAAGGAAGCGGCGTTCCATCACCTTCACCATATTCTAACGGTGAGAAGCGAGTCACAGGCTCCTCCCATGCTCATGGGGAGGGCATCATACAAAGGTGTGACCAGCAGGAGACCTTAGAGCCTCCCTGACTACATTATTCTTTGATCCTCAAATAAAAGTTCTTCCTTCCACCCTCTGCTCCTGTTAATATTTGTCAGAGCTGTGGTATCCTTTTCTATCCCATGTCTTGGGGTCATGCTGAACAACTGTGTGGGTTTTTTATGCAATCCAGCCCATACTTGAAACTCCAGGTTCTCGACCTCCTGTGCCAGTGACCTACTTTAGAACCTGGTTCTGTGACTTTGAATCTCAAGCATAAGCTGTCTACTCCATTATTCTGTTTATTTCCATACTCTGTCGAGTATTAAGGGTAATTCTAGCCTCAGTGTCACTTTCCTGTTAAAGTCTGTGCCCCTTCAAGGTCTAAGGCTGTTTTGTTAATATATCTTATCCTTTTCATACTGCCTAGAAGGGTGTAAGCGAGTATGTCCTTACAGATAGCAGGTATTCAAACACATGCTATAAAAAGTTAAAGAACCTGAAATATTTCTGTGACGACTGGACAGGATACCACTTCCTTCCCCTTCCTTTTTCAATTTTGCCTGATAACATTTATTCCTAACATAAACACTGCCAGGAAATTCTAATTAAATTAGCTAGTGCGCGCACACACGCTCAACTAGTGAATATTTTAATGCCATGACATTGGAGTCCAACCAGTATGGCTTCAGAGCAGAAACGGTGATGTGCCCTACAGGTGAAGCTGGGTTACAGTTTCTGGTGACTAAACCTCCCAGGCAAAACAAGCCCACCCTCTTTTGTGTGTATGCAAAAAGGCAGTAATTAACTAATAAAACACTGGAGTTTGGAACACTGTACATCTAGAATACCTCTGCGTAGGGTAGCTACCTCTCCAGCCATAATTTCATCTTTCAAACCATGTTTCTCTGGGAGAAGGTGTAGTTAACTGGGAATACTGAGATGATCGATACCTACAGTCTCCACTTACAGGCAGTCTCCTACCTCCCCTCCCTTCTTCTAGCTGCTTCCAAAATTTAAGTGGCTTCTTTCTCCACCCAAAGCCTTCTAATCCGGTGATTGCTAAACTATTTGAGAATAAAAGAAATATGCATCTTGAAAATCCAGATTATTAAAAATATTTTCTTTCCAATAGCATTCAGTAAACTAGGGGCACCTCACTGTATGTCTCCCCACACAAAGCACAGATAATCTATGTCCACTTTGGCCCTTCAGACTTGCTCTGGGTCCTGAAGTTGAGCCCCATATCAGATTTCTCTTTCCTGCTGCTGCTGCTGCTAAGTTGCTTCAGTCGTGTCTGATTCTGTGTGACCCCATAGACGGCAGTCCACCAGGCTCCCCCTTCCCTGGGATTCTCCAGGCAAGAACACTGGAGTGGGTTGCCATTTCCTTCTCCAATGAATGAAAGTAAAAAGTGAAAGTGAAGTCACTCAGTCATGTCCAACTCTTAGCAACCCCATGGACTGCAGCCTACCAGGCTCCTCTGTCCGTGGGATTTTCCAGGCAAGAGTATTGGAGTCGGGTGCCATTGCCTTCTCCCTAGTTTCCACTATTACTGAAGCATAAACGGTACCACTGATCAAAGCAATGCTGTTTTCTTTAGCAGAAGCCAGATGGACTAAAGCTGGAGTCGTCTGTGGTGGTGAACCGGAACTGAAGCGAGTGTGCATGAGTAGAGGGATAAGAGAGTAGACCGCGGGGCCTTCCCTCGTGGCCCAGTGGGTCAGACTTTACCTTACTGTTCAGGGTGTTCGGGTTTGATCCCTAGTCAGGGAGCTGAGATTCCACATGCCTCACTGCCAAAACACCAGGACATAAAAAACCAGAAGCAATATTGTAACATTTAATAAGACTTAAAGCAAAATAGAATATGGTAGCATTCACGCCGTGGTATATTATGTAACCATTAGAAATGATAGATTAGGGACTTCCCTGGTGGTCCAGTGGTTAAGAATCTGCCTTTCAAAGCAGGAGTTGTGGGTTCGATCCCTGGTCAGGGAACTAAGATCTCACACGTGTGCATGCTGTCACTCAGTCTGGTCTGACTCTTTGCAAGCCCATGGACTGTAGCCCACCAGGCTCTGTTGCCCACGCAATCTTCCAGGCACAAATACTGGAAGCGAGTTGCCATTTCCTCCTCCAGAGGATCTTCCTGACCCAGGGATCACTCCCGGGTCTCCTGCACCTCCTGCATTGGCAGGCAGATTTTTTACCACTGGCGCCACCTGGGAAGCCCAAGCTCCCATATTCCGTGGGGCTGCTGAGCTGACGCACCACAGCCAGAGAGAAGCCCGTGTGCTGCAGTGAAGAGCCCCTGTGGCGCAGCTAAGATCTGATGCAGCCAAAAGTAAAATATTTTTTAAAAAAGAAAGGAAAAGAAGTGCTAAGTCTCGCTAACAGCCAGAGAAATGCAAAATAAAGTAATAATGAGATATCATCATTAAAGAGACCAGGTCTGTCAGTTGGGAGAACGGATGAGGAAAGAGAGAGACACACTGAATGAGGAAAACAAGATGCAAAAAAAAGTGTATAACACTATCTCTGTATGACAAAACAATGATCAGATAAAATCCTTTGCAAAAACACACAATGATCAGATAAAATCCTTTGCAAAAACACACAATCATACACAAAAATGTGTATGATTCTATATAGTTACATGAACATGGCAAAAGGCTCAGAAGAATATGAACTTGGTGGCTTCATGGTTATCTGGAAGGGAGGTGGAGGAGAGTGGACCGCTGCTGGGTGTGGAGAGAGAAGAATAATGAGTAAGGGGATGCCAGGCAAATGAGCAACAAAAGCAAAGTTTATATTGGGAAAAATGCATAAGATTACTTTTACATTTGTGTGTAAAACCATATATATTTAAATGAAAGTTTTAAGTTGAAATTTAACTTAAGCAACTTCCCTGGTGGTCCAGTGGCCTTGGAGTTCAATCCCTATTCAGGGAACTAGATAAAGATCCCTTGTGCCACAACTGAGACCCAGTGCAGCCAAATAAATATTTTTTAAATAAAATTTTAAAATGCAGTCATCCCTCTTCTTTATTTCCCATACAGCTTGACTTGTAAATCCACCTCACAACTTCTCCACACTGGGAAAAAAAAAAACAGTTTATAATCTTTTAGTAGCCTCAAAAGGTTAGGTAGGAATGTATTAAATATTACTTGGTCATTTCAGGAAATAAAGTTTCCCTGGGAAAGAAAGCACACTTATCAAATATGTTCTTCCAGCATAAATTTCACCTCAGGGACTCCCCTGGTGGTCCAGTAGCTAAGAGTCCACCCTGCAATGCAGGGGACGCAAGTTCGATCCCTGGTTGGGCAAGTAAGATGGATGCCACACGTCACAGAACAGCTCAGCGGGCGCATTGCAACCAGCGAGGCCGAGCATTACAAGGCAAGATCTTGCATGATACAGCTAAGACCTGATGCAGTAAATAAATAAAAATGTTTAAAAAATGTTTTTTTCACCTGAGTTTATGGACCAGAAATTGGTACCAGCAGCGTCCTGATTGATGACAGGCTCTTTTTCTCAGTGCCTCAGAGACAGAAGACAGTCCTGCCACCAAGGTAGGTAGAGCCCGGAGCATAGGAGGAAGCACAGTGTCCATTAAAAGCAGGACCTTAGCTCTAATGGACAACAGGAGCAGGAGGGCCTCACCCAGCAGACTGCTAAGCTCTCGTTGCATTGTGTGCATATCACTGGTGTGATAGTCATCATTTGTTTGAGGCATTATTTATATGAATAGCCTGAAAAGTGTATTAACCCCTCCTTGTCACTGCTGTGAACCCAGAGGGCTTATAATGCTACTGTTCATAAAGTATTTGTTAAATGAATCTGTTTGTCCCTGATGCCTACCTACCACAGTAAATAGCATATGCTAGTTGTGTAGTGAACATATGAGATGATCTTAAGGTTTAGGCTTTCTAGGAAAGGAGCAGATGAAAATAACTTACAAGGAAATGGAAGTCAGGGAACAGGAGGTTTCCGTAAAGATCATGAATGGGTGTAGTGGAAACAGGAGCAAGCGTAGGAGGTTATGGTCAGAATGCAAAGTAGTGACATCTAATGTTTGAGCAGTTCTGGATGCTTAAGATCTAGTAGTTAATACTTTGAATAAAACACTCTTTATTCACCCTTTATGATCAGGGGAAAGGCTGCATGTTTCGTTCTTTGAGGCTACTTTAGCAAACTAGCCAGCTCCCTAGCCAGTTTTCCTAAAGAAAACCCCATGCTCTCAAAACGAATCGGTTTATTTATTTAATTGGACAGTAATTGCTTTACAGTGCTGGGTTGGCTTCTGCCGTACATCACCATGAATCAGCCGTAGGAACACATAGTCCCATCCCTCCTGAGCCTCACTCCCACCTCCCACCCCATCCCGCCCCTCTAGGTTGCCGCCAAGCACCAGGTTGAGCTTCCTGTGTACTAACTGGTTTTTTGATACCTTGAATGGTCAAGCCAAAGATGACCAGACAATTGAGAAAAGATTCACATCAAAGGAATCCTAGGGAGATAGTGTCCAGAAAGGAAACAAACAATGCAGAGAATTGGAAGAACTTGAGTAAACTCTAATTAATCTCTTCAGCTAGCATAAAAATGACCTGTATCTGTAAAAGGAGAACACAGTGGTGTGGGGAAAGAGCAACTAGAAAACAAGAAAGTTAATGTGAAATTTTAGTATCATGGAATAGGAAACTCAGTAGAAGGACTTGAAAGATCAAGTCTTAAAAAATTGAGAGCAACAATAGCAAAAAAAGAATAGAAAACATAAAGGTAAATTCTGATGATCCATCTAATAGACTTAATATGTTGTTCAGAAAGCAGAAGACATTTTCAATAAAGCAGAGAACCGAGAGTACCACCTCTATGTTGAAAACATCAGCCAAATACTAAGCACCAATAATGGGAGAGAAAGACACTGAGGTGCACATCATCATGAAATTTCAGAATCCTGGGGGTGACAGGAAGCTTTGGGAGGAAATCACCTAGAAAGGATTACAAAGCAAAACGACATCAGACATCTCTTAATAGGTAGTAGATGCTGGAATACAGGGGCGTGGTGCCTTCAAACTGACCTAGAATTTATCCTCAGCCAAGCCATCAGTGAAACAAAAAGGTAGCTAATTCCAGCATAATTGAGGGCATCATTCAAGGAGGAAGGCAAGGGAAGTCACAGGGTGACGGAGTCATAAGTCCAGGTCAGCATTCGTGGATGGGCAGGGATGAGTTTGCACACACTGTTCCTTCTGCTTAGTCTGTTTCCCCCTCCTTTCCCACTGCACTGAGGGCTTAGTCTGTTTTCTCCTTTCCCACTGCTCTGATGGGAATGACACAGTGATAGAGTTACACATAAGGAACAATTAAACCATAATGAAAGTAGGCTCCAGAAGGAGATACAAAGGTCCGAGAAGCATGTGAAAAGATGCTTGACACCACTATCGTGAGGGAAATGCAAATCAAAACCACAGCGTGGTACTTAGGGTAGTCAAATTAATAAAAACAGAAGATGGAGCGGGTAGTTGTCAGGGCCTGGGGTGGAGGGGATAGTGGGGAGTTATTTCATGGGCAGAGTGTCAGTTTTACAAGATGGAAAGAGTTCTGGAGATGGGTTATACAACCATAGGACTGTGACTTTACTGAATTGTACATGTAAAAATGGCTTAAAATGGCAGATTTTATGTATATTTTAT